>JADLZK010006694.1:0-46374 GCA_015847255.1 Hyparrhenia diplandra
ATCAGCTTGTCATAGGCCCCAAAAATAGCACTTGTTTAGAGTGAAATATTAGAATTCCATTGATAATCTTTGTGTCTAGGCCTACGTACCAAAACAAGAAGGGGAACGACACAAAAAGGTACATAGGAAGTTAGGGTGGGTAGGTTAGTGATGGTAGGATCAATTACATTGTGTTCCCTAACCATTAATATATGTTTCTGGATGTGACATTAGGGACTGTTGGCAGCTGATTTCAAGAACTCAAAACAAAACAGAAGTTTCCAATCCGGCTTTAGAAAACGAGCTAGACTTCTTGCGGTTGTGGAATCAAACCCCCACCCTAGAGAACCTAATTTGAACAAGTGGACTATTAAATAGTTTTTCTAAGAATCACTTGTCATAGGCCTCAAAGTAGAACTTGTTTAGAGTGAAATCTTGGAATTCCATCCGAAAATCTTTGTGTCGAGCCTCCGCAGAAAAAAAGAAGGCAAGGACACAAAAAGGTACATAGGAAGTTAGGGTGGATAGATAAGAGAAGTTTCCAATCCGCAATAGAATCGAGCTACACTTTTCGCGGTTGTGGAATCAAATGCCTCACTCTAGAGAACCTAAATTTGAGCAAGTGGACTATTAGAAGAAGTTTTTTGAAGAATCACTTGTCATAGCCTCAAAGTAGCACTTGTTTAGAGTGAAATCTTGAATTCCATCGAAAATCTTTGTGTCGATAGAGCCTCCGTCGTGCAAAACAAGAAGGGAGCGACACGAAGGTAGATAGGAAGTTAGGGTGGATAGGTTAAGAGAAGTTTCCAATACGGCTATAGAATCGAGCTAGACTTTTCGCGGGTTGTGGAATAAAATGCCACACCATAGAGAACCCTAAATTTGAACAAGTGGACCATTAGAGAGTTTTTCTAAGAATCGCTTGTCATAGGCCTCAAAATAGCACTTGTTTAGAGTGAAATATTAGAATTCCATTGATAATCTTTGTGTCGACCTACGTCTTAGAAACAAGAAGGAAATCGACACTAAAGGTACATAGGAAGTTAGGGTGGGTAGGTTAGATGATGGTAGGATCATTTACATTGTGTTCCCAAACAGTTAATATATGTTCTTGGATGTGACATTAGGGATTGTAGGCGCTGATTTCCAGCGCGAACTCAAAACAAAGAGAAGTTTCCAATCCGGCTATAGAATCGAGCTAGACTTTTCGCGGTTGTGGAATAAAATGCCACACCATAGAGAACCTAAATTTGAACAAGTGTAACATTAGAGAGTTTTTCTATGAATAAGCTTGTCATAGGCCTCAAAAATAGCACTTGTTTAGAGTGAAATATTAGAATTGCATTGATAATCTTTGTGTCGACCTCCACGTACCAAAACAAGAAGGGGCGACACGAAAGGTACATAGGAAGTTAGGGTGGGTAGGTTAGTGATGGTAGGATCAATTACATTGTGTTCCCTAACCGTTAATATATGTTTTGGATGTGACATTAGGATCGGCCGGGCGCTGATTTCAACGCTGAACTCAAAACAAAAGAGAAGTTTCCAATCCGGCTTTAGAAACGAGCTAGACTTCTTCGCGGTTGTGGAATCAAACGCCCACCCTAGAGAACCTAATTTGAACAAGTGGACTATTAGAGAGTTTTTCTAAGAATAACTTGTCATAGGCCTCAACGTAACACTTGTTTAGAGTGAAATCTTGGAATTCCATCGAAAATCTTTGTCTCGACCTGCGTTAAAAACAAGAAGGGGAAAGCGACACGAAAGGTAGATAGGAAGTTAGGGTGGATAGGTTAAGAGAAGTTTCCAATCCGTCTATAGAATCGAAGCTAGACTTTTTTCGCGGTTGTGGAATCAAATGCCACACCATAGAGAACCTAAATTTGAACAAGTGGACCTTTAGAGAGTTTTTCTAAGAATCACTTGTCATAGGCCTCAAAATAGCACTTGTTTAGAGTGAAATATTAGAATTCCATTGAAAATCTTTGTGTCAACCTACGCATAGAAACAAGAAGGGAAACGACCAAAAGGTACATAGGAAGTTAGGGGTGGGTAGGTTAGATGATTGTAGGATCAATTACATTGTGTTCCCCAACCGTTAATATATGTTTTGGATGTGACAGGTTGGGAATCTTTGGCGCTGATTTCAGCGCGAACTTCAAAACAAAAGAAGTTTCCAATCCGCTATAGAATCGAGCTAGACTTTTTCGCGGTTGTGGAATAAAATGCCACACCACGTAGAACCTAAATTTGAACAAGTGTACCATTAGAGAGTTTTTCTATGAATCGCTTGTCATAGGCCTCAAAATAGCACTTGTTTAGAGTGAAATATTAGAATTCCATTGCTAATCTTTTTGTGTGGACCTACGTACCAAAACAAGAAGGGGAAGCGACACTAAAGGTACATAGGAAGTTAGGGTGGGTAGGTTAGTGATGGTTGGATCAATTACGTTGTGTTCCCTAACCGTTAATATATGTTTCGGATGTGACATTAGGGACTGCGGGCGCTGATTTCAACGCTTGAACTCAAAACAAAGAGAAGTTTCCAATCCGGCTTTAGAAACGAAGCTAGACTTCTTCGCGGGTTGTGGAATCAAACGCCCCACCCTAGAGAACCTAATTTGAACAAGTGGACTATTAGAGAGTTTTTCTAAGAATCACTTGTCATAGGCCTCAAAGTAGCACTTTGTTTAGAGTGAAATCTTAGAATTCCATTGAAAATCTTTGTAATGGACCTACGCATGGGAAACAAGATGGGAACGACACCTAACGGTACATAGGAAGTTAGGGTGGGTAGGTTAGATGATGGTAGGATCAATTACATTGTGTTCCCCAACCGTTAATATATGTTTTGGATGTGACATTAGGGACTGTTGGCGCTGATTTCAAGCGAACTCAAAACAAAAGAGAAGTTTCCAATCCGGCTATAAAATCGAAGCTAGACTTTTTCCGTGGTTGTGGAATCAAATGCCCCACCCTAGAGAACCTAAATTTGAACAAGTGGACTATGAGAGAGTTTTTCTAAGAATCACTTGTCATAGGCCACAAAGTAGAACTTGTTTAGAGTGAAATCTTGGAATTCCATCGAAAATCTTTTTGTGTCGACCTCCGCATGCGAAACAAGGGGAGCGACACGAAAGGTACATAGGAAGTTAGGGTGGGTAGGTTAGATGATGGTAGGATCATTTACATTGTGTTCCCCAACCGTTAATATATGTTACTTGGATGTGACATTGTTAGGACTGTTATGCGCTGATTTCAGCGCGAACTCAAAAAACAAAGAGAAGTTTCCAATCCGGCTATAGAATCGAGCTAGACTTTTCCGCGGTTGTGGAATCAAATGCCTCACCCTAGAGAACCTAAATTTGAACAAGTGGACTATTAGAGAGTTTTTTTCTAAGAATAACTTGTCATAGGCCTCAACGTAACACTTGTTTAGAGTGAAATCTTGGAATTCCATCGAAAATCTTTTTGTCTCGACCTGCGTTAGAAACAAGAAGGGAACGACACTAAAGGTAGATAGGAAGTTAGGGTGGATAGGTTAAGAGAAGTTTCCAATCCGTCTATAGAATCGAAGCTAGACTTTTTTCGCGGTTGTGGAATCAAATGCCACACCATAGAGAACCTAAATTTGAACAAGTGGACCTTTAGAGAGTTTTTCTAAGAATCACTTGTCATAGGCCTCAAAATAGCACTTGTTTAGAGTGAAATATTAGAATTCCATTGAAAATCTTTGTGTCAACCTACGTACCGAAACAAGAAGGGGAACGACACGAAAGGTACATAGGAAGTTAGGGTGGGTAGGTTAGATGATTGTAGGATCAATTACATTGTGTTCCCCAACCGTTAATATATGTTTTTGGATGTGACAGTTGGGAATGCTGGCGCTGATTTCAGCGCGAACTCGAAACAAAGAGAAGTTTCCAATCCGGCTATAGAATCGAGCTAGACTTTTTCGCGGTTGTGGAATAAAATGCCACACCATAGAGAACCTAAATTTGAACAAGTGTACCATTAGAGAGTTTTTCTATGAATCGCTTGTCATAGGCCTCAAAATAGCACTTGTTTAGAGTGAAATATTAGAATTCCATTGATAATCTTTGTGTCGACCTACGTACCAAAACAAGAAGGGGAACGACACGAAAGGTACATAGGAAGTTAGGGTGGGTAGGTTAGTCATGGTTGGATCAATTACGTTGTGTTCCCTAACCGTTAATATATGTTTCTCGGATGTGACATTAGGGATCGGCCGGGCGCTGATTTCAACGAAACTCAAAACAAAGAGAAGTTTCAAATCCGGCTTTAGAAACGAAGCTAGACTTCTTCGCTGTTATGGAATCAAACGCCCCACCCTAGAGAACCTAATTTGAACAAGTGGACTATTAGAGAGTTTTTCTAAGAATCACTTGTCATAGGCCTCAAAGTAGCACTTGTTTAGAGTGAAATCTTAGAATTCCATTGAAAATCTTTGTGTCGACCTACGTCATCAAACAAGATGGGAACGACCCGAACGGTACATAGGAAGTTAGGGTGGGTAGGTAAGATGATGGTAGGATCAATTACATTGTGTTCCCCAACCGTTAATATATGTTTCTGGATGTGACATTAGGGACTGCTGGCGCTGATTTCAGCGCGAACTCAAAACAAAGAGATGTTTCCAATCCGGCTTTAGAAACGAGCTAGACTTCTTCGCGGTTGTGGAATCAAATGCCCCACCCTAGAGAACCTAAATTTGAACAAGTGGACTATTAGAGAGTTTTTCTAAGAATCACTTTTCATAGGCCTCAAAGTAGAACTTGTTTAGAGTGAAATCTTGAATTCCATCGAAAATCTTTGTGTCGACCTCCGAACTGAAACAAGGGAACGACACGAAAGGTACATAGGAAGTTAGGGTGCGTGAGGTTAGATGATGGTAGGATCATTTGCATTGTGTTCCACAACCGTTAATATATGTTCTTGGATGTGACATTAGGGACTATTGGCGCTGATTTCAGCGCGAACTCAAAACAAAGAGAAGTTTCCAATCCGGCTATAGAATCGAGCTAGACTTTTCCTTGGTTGTGGAATCAAATGTCTCACCCTAGAGAACGTAAATTTGAACAAGTGGACTATTATAGAGTTTTTCTAAGAATCACTTGTCATAAGCCTCAAAATAACACTTGTTTAGAGTGAAATCATGGAATTCCATCGATAATCTTTGTATATGACCACCGGATGAAAAAAGAAGGAACGACACTAAAGGTAGATAGGAAGTTAGGGTGGATAGGTCAAGAAAAGTTTCCAATCCGGCTATTGAATCGAAGCTAGACTTTTTCGCGGTTGTGGAATCTAATGCCCCACCCTAGAAAACCTAAATTTGAACAAGTGGACTATTTGAGAGTTTTTCTAAGAATCACTTGTCATAGGCCTCAAAGTAGAACTTGATTAGAGTGAAATCTTGAATTCCATCAAAAAATCTTTGTGTCGACCTCGTGCATCGAAACAAGGGAAACGACACTTAAAGGTACATAGGAAGTTAGGGTGGGTAGGTTAGATGATGGTTGGATCATTTACATTGTGTTCCCCAACCATTAATATATGTTACTGGATGTGACATTAGGGATCTGTTGGCGCTGATTTCAGCGCGAACTCAAAACAAAAGAGAAGCGCCCAATCCGGCTATAGAATCGAGCTAGACTTTTTCGCGGTTGTGGAATCAAATGCCTCACCCTAGAGAACCTAAATTTGAACAAGTGGACTATTAGAGAGTTTTTCTAAGAATCACTTGTCATAGGCCTCAAAGCAACACTTGTTTAGAGTGAAATCTTGGAATTCCATCGAAAATCTTTGTGTCGACCTCCCGTAAAAAAAAAAGAAGGGAACGACACGAAAGGTAGATAGGAAGTGGTCAAGAAATTGAATCGAGTAGGACTTTTTCGCGGTTGTGGAATCAAATGCCTCACCCTAGAGAACCTAAATTTGAACAAGTGGACTATTAGAGAGTTTTTCTAAGAATCACTTGTCATAGGCCTCAAAGTAGAACTTGTTTAGAGTGAAATCTTGGAATTCCATCAAAAATCAAAACCTCCGAAAACCGAAACAAGGGGAATGACACGAAAGGTACATAGGAAGTTAGGGTGCGTAGGTTAGATGATGGTAGGATCATTTGCATTGTGTTCCCCAACCGTTAATATATGTTGTTTGGATGTGACATTAGGGGACTGTTGGCGCTGATTTCAGCGAACTCAAAACAAAGAGAAGTTTCCAAACGGCTATAGAATCGAGCTAGACTTTTCCGCGGTTGTGGAATCAAATGCCTCACCCTAGAGAACGTAAATTTGAACAAGTGGACTATTATAGAGTTTTTCTAAGAATCACTTGTCATAGGCCTCAAAGTAACACTTGTTTAGAGTGAAATCATGGAATTCCATCGAAAATCTTTGTGTCCACCTCCGTACCGAAAAAAGAAGGGGAACGACACGAAAGGTAGACAGGAAGTGGTCAAGAAAAGTTTCCAATCCGGCAATTGAATCGAGCTAGACTTTTTCGTGGTTTTGGAATCAAATGCCTCACCCTAGAGAACCTGAATTTGAAGAAGTGGACAATTAGAGAGTTTTTCTAAGAATCACTTGTCATAGGCCTCAAAGTAGCACTTGTTTAGAGTGAAATCTTAGAATTCCATTGAAAATCTTTGTGTCGACCTACGTACCGAAACAAGATGGGAACGACACGAACGGTACATAGGAAGTTAGGGTGCGTAGGTTAGATGATGGTAGGATCAATTACATTGTGTTCCCCAACCGTTAACATATGTTTCTGGATTTGACATTAGGGACTGGCCGGCACTGATTTCATTTGAACTCAAAACAAAGAGATGTTTCCCATCCGGGTTTAGAAACGAGCTAGACTTCTTCGCGGTTGTGGAATCAAATGCCCCACCCTAGGAGAACCTAAATTTGAACAAGTGGACTATTAGAGAGTTTTTCTAAGAATCACTTGTCATAGGCCTCAAAGTAGAACTTGTTTAGAGTGAAATCTTGGAATTCCATCGAAAATCTTTTGTGTCGACCTCCGAACCGAAAACAAAGGGAACGACACTAAAGGTACATAGGAAGTTAGGGTGCGTAGGTTAGATGATGGTAGGATCATTTGCATTGTGTTCCCCAACCGTTAATATATGTTACTGGATGTGACATTAGGGACTGTTGGCGCTGATTTCAGTGCGAACTCAAAACAAAGAGAAGTTTCCAATCCGGCTATAGAATCGAGCTAGACTTTTCCGCGGTTGTGGAATCAAACGCCTCACCCTAGAGAACGTAAATTTGAACAAGTGGACTATTATAGAGTTTTTCTAAGAATCACTTGTCATAGGCCTCAAAGTAGAACTTGTTTAGAGTGAAATCTTGGAATTCCATCAAAAATCTTTGTGTCGACCTCCGTACCGAAAAAAGAAGGGGAACGACACGTAAGGTAGACAGGAAGTTAGGGTTGATAGGTCAAGAAAAGTTTGCAATCCGGCTATTGAATCGAGCTAGACTTTTTCGCGGTTGTGGAATCAAATGCCCCACCCTAGAGAACCTAAATTTGAACAAGTGGACTATTAGAGAGTTTTTCTAAGAATCACTTGTCATAGGCCTCAAAGTAGAACTTGATTAGAGTGAAATCTTGGAATTCCATCAAAAATCTTTTGTGTCGACCTCCGCATCAAAACAAGGAAGCGACACTAAAAAGGTACATAGGAAGTTAGGGTGGGTAGGTTAGATGATGGTAGGATCATTTACATTGTGTTCCCCAACCGTTGATATATATGTTACTGGATGTGACATTAGGGACTGTTGGCAGCGATTTCAGCTCGAACTCAAAACAAAGAGAAGCGTCCAATCCGCTATAGAATCGAGCTAGACTTTTCCGCGGTAGTGGAATCAAATGCCTCAC
The DNA here is from genome assembly GCA_015847255.1 of Hyparrhenia diplandra. Taxonomy (NCBI): domain Eukaryota; kingdom Viridiplantae; phylum Streptophyta; class Magnoliopsida; order Poales; family Poaceae; genus Hyparrhenia; species Hyparrhenia diplandra. Next base: position 7,894 of record JADLZK010006694.1, read on the forward strand.
CCTAGAGAACCTAAATTTGAACAAGTGGACTATTAGAGAGTTTTTCTAAGAATCACTTGTCATAGGCCTCAAAGTAACACTTGTTTAGAGTGAAATCTTGGAATTCCATCGAAAATCTTTGTGTCGACCTCCATGCAAAAAAAAGAAGGGGAACGACATGAAAGGTAGATAGGAAGTGGTCAAGAAAAAGTTTCCAATCCGGCTATTGAATCGAGCTATACTTTTTCGCGGTTTTGGAATCTAATGCCTCACCCTAGAGAACCTAAATTTGAAGAAGTGGACCATTAGAGAGTTTTTCTAAGAATCACTTGTCATAGGCCTCAAAGTAGCACTTGTTTAGAGTGAAATCTTAGAATTCCATTGAAAATCTTTTTGTGTCGACCCGCGCATCGAAACAAAGGAGCGACACACTAAAGGTACATAGGAAGTTAGGGTGGGTAGGTTAGATGATGGTAGGATCATTTACATTGTGTTCCCCAAACGTTAATATATTTTACCGGATGTGACATTAGGGACTGTTGGCGCTGATTTCAAATTTGAACTCAAAAACAAAGAGAAGTTTCCAATCCAGGCTATAGAATCGAGCTAGACTTTTTCATGAGGTTGTGGAATCAAATGCCTCACCCTAGAGAACCTAAATTTGAACAAGTGGACTATTAGAGAGTTTTTCTAAGAATCACTTGTCATAGGCCTCAAAGTAATACTTGTTTAGAGTGAAATCTTGGAATTCCATCGAAAATCTTTGTGTTCCCCCTCCGTGCCGAAAAAGAAGGGAACGACACGAAAGGTAGATAGGAAGTTAGGGTGGATAGGTCAAGAAAAGTTTCCAATCCGGCTATTGAATCGAGCTAGACTTTTTCGCGGTTTTGGAATCAAATGCCTCACCCTAGAGAACCTAAATTTGAAGAAGTGGACCATTAGAGAGTTTTTCTAAGAATCACCTGTCATAGGCCTCAAAGTAGCACTTGTTTAGAGTGAAATCTTAGAATTCCATTGAAAATCTTTGTGTCGACCTACGTACCGAAACAAGAAGGGAACGACACGAACGGTACATAGGAAGTTAGGGTGGGTAGGTTAGATGATTGTAGGATCAATTACATTGTGTTCCCCAACCGTTAATATATGTTACTGAATGTGACATTAGGGACTGTTGGCGCTGATTTCAGCGCGAACTCAAAACAAAGAGAAGTTTCCAATCCGGCTATAGAATCGAGCTAGACTTTTCTGCGGTTGTGGAATCAAATGCCTCACCCTAGAGAAACTAAATTTGAACAAGTGGACTATTAGAGTTTTTCTAAGAATCACTTGTCATAGGCCTCAAAGTAACACTTGTTTAGAGTCAAATCTTGGAATTCCATCGAAAATCATTGTGTCGACCTCCGTACCGAAAAAAGAAGGGGAACGACACGAAAGGTAGATAGGAAGTTAGGGTGGATAGGTCAAGAAAAGTTTCCAATCCGGCTATTCAATCGAGCTAGACTTGTTCGCGGTTTTGGAATCAAATGCCTCACCCTAGAGAACTTAAATTTGAACAAGTGGACTATTAGAGAGTTTTTCTAACAATCACTTGTCATAGGCCTCAAAGTAGAACTTCTTTAGAGTGAAATCTTGGAATTCCATCGAAAATCTTTGTGTCGACCTCCGCATACCAAAACAAGGGAACGACACGAAAGGTACATAGGAAGTTAGGGTGGGTAGGTTAGATGATGGTAGGATCATTTACATTGTGTTCCCCAAACGTTAATATATGTTCTTGGATGTGACATTAGGGGACTGTTGCGCTGATTTCAGCTTGAACTCAAAAAACAAAGAGAAGTTTCCAATCCGGCTATAGAATCAAGCTAGACTTTTCATGGTTGTGGAATCAAATGCCTCACCCTAGAGAACCTAAATTTGAACAAGTGGACTATTAGAGAGTTTTTCTAAGAATCACTTGTCATAGGCCTCAAAGTAACACTTGTTTAGAGTGAAATCTTGGAATTCCATCGAAAATCTTTGTGTCGACCTCCGTACCGAAAAAAGAAGGGGAACGACACGAAAGGTAGATAGGAAGTTAGGGTGGATAGGTCAAGAAAAGTTTCCAATCCGGCTATTGAATCGAGCTAGACTTTTTCGCGGTTTTGGAATCAAATGCCTCACCCTAGAGAACCTAAATTTGAAGAAGTGGACCATTAGAGAGTTTTTCTAAGAATCACTTGTCATAGGCCTCAAAGTAATACTTGTTTAGAGTGAAATCTTGGAATTCCATCGAAAATCTTTTGTGTCGACCTCCGCAAAACAAACAAGGGAACGACACGAAAGGTACATAGGAAGTTAGGGTGGGTAGGTTAGAAGATGGTAGGATCATTTACATTGTGTTCCCCAACCGTTAATATATGTTACTGGATGTGACATTAGGGACTGTTGGCGCTGATTTCAGCGCGAACTCAAAACAAAGAGAAGTTTCCAATCCGGCTATAGAATCGAGCTAGACTTTTCCGCGGTTGTGGAATCAAATGCCCCACCCTAGAGAACCTAAATTTGAACAAGTGGACTATTAGAGAGTTTTTCTAAGAATCACTTGTCATAGGCCTCAAAGTAGAACTTGTTTAGAGTGAAATCTTGGAATTCCATCGAAAATCTTTGTGTCTACCTCCGTACCGAAACAAGGGGAACGACACGAAAGGTACATAGGAAGTTAGGGTGGGTAGGTTAGATGATGGTAGGATCATTTACATTGTGTTCCCCAAACGTTAATATATGTTACTGGATGTGACATTAGGGATTTGTTGGCGCTGATTTCAGCGCGAACTCAAAACAAAGAGAAGTTTCCAATCCGCTATAGAATCGAAGCTAGACTTTTCTTGATTTGTGGAATCAAATGCCTCACCCTAGAGAAACTTAATTTGAACAAGTGGACTATTAGAGAGTTTTTCTAAGAATCACTTGTCATAGGCCTCAAAGTAACACTTGTTTAGAGTGAAATCTTGGAATTCCATCGAAAATCATTGTGTCGACCTCCGTACCGAAAAAAGAAGGGGAACGACACGAAAGGTAAAGGTAGGAAGTTAGGGTGGATAGGTCAAGAAAAGTTTCCAATCCGGCTATTGAATCGAGCTAGACTTTTTCGCGGTTTTGGAATCAAATGCCCCACCCTAGAGAACCTAAATTTGAACAAGTGGACTATTAGAGAGTTTTTCTAAGAATCACTTGTCATAGGCCTCAAAAGTAGAACTTGTTTAGAGTGAAATCTTGGAATTCCATCGAAAATCTTTGTGTCGACCAACGTGCGCATCAAAACAAGAAGGGGAAACGACACGAAAGTTACATAGGAAGTTAGGGTGGGTAGGTTAGATGATTGTAGGATCAATTACATTGTGTTCCCCAACAGTTAATATATGTTTACGGATGTGACATTAGGGACTATTGGCGCTGATTTCAGAACTCAAAACAAAAGAGAAGTTTCCAATCCGGCTTAAGAAACGAGCTAGACTTCTTCGCGGTTGTGGAATCAAATGCCACACCCTAGAGAACCTAAATTTGAACAAGTGGACTATTAGAGAGTTTTTCTAAGAATCACTTGTCATAGGCCTCAAAGTAGAACTTGTTTAGAGTGAAATCTTGGAATTCCATCGAAAATCTTTGTGTCGAGAGCCTCCGTGCCAAAACAAGGGGAACGACACGAAAGGTACATAGGAAGTTAGGGTGGGTAGGTTAGAAGATGGTAGGATCATTTACATTGTGTTCCCCAAAACCGTTAATATATGTTACTTGGATGTGACATTAGGGACTGTTAGGCGCTGATTTCAGCTTGAACTCAAAACAAAGAGAAGTTTCCAATCCGGCTATAGAATCGAGCTAGACTTTTCCGCGGTTGTGGAATCAAATGCCCCACCCTAGAGAACCTAAATTTGAACAAGTGGACTATTAGAGAGTTTTTCTAAGAATCACTTGTCATAGGCCTCAAAGTAGAACTTGTTTAGAGTGAAATCTTGGAATTCCATCGAAAATCTTTTGTGTACCTCCGTACCGAAACAAGGGAACGACACGAAAGGTACATAGGAAGTTAGGGTGGGTAGGTTAGATGATGGTAGGATCATTTACATTGTGTTCCCCAAACGTTAATATATGTTCTTGGATGTGACATTAGGGACTGTTGGCGCTGATTTCAGCGAACTCAAAAACAAAGAGAAGTTTCCAATCCGGCTATAGAATCGAGCTAGACTTTTTCGCGGTTGTGGAATCAAATGCCTCACCCTAGAGAAACTTAATTTGAACAAGTGGACTATTAGAGAGTTTTTCTAAGAATCACTTGTCATAGGCCTCAAAGTAACACTTGTTTAGAGTGAAATCTTGGAATTCCATCGAAAATCATTGTGTCGACCTCCGTACCAAAAAAAGAAGGGAACGACACGAAAGGTAGGTAGGAAGTTAGGGTGGATAGGTCAAGAAAAGTTTCCAATCCGGCTATTGAATCGAGGCGCTGAGCTAGACTTTTTCGTGGTTTTGGAATCAAATGCCCCACCCTAGAGAACCTAAATTTGGACAAGTGGACTATTAGAGAGTTTTTCTAAGAATCACTTGTCATAGGCCTCAAAGTAGAACTTGTTTAGAGTGAAATCTTGGAATTCCATCGAAAATCTTTGTGTCGACCTGCGTCAAAAAACAAGAAGGGGAACGACACGAAAGTTACATAGGAAGTTAGGGTGGGTAGGTTAGATGATTGTAGGATCAATTACATTGTGTTCCCCAACAGTTAATATATGTTTCTGGATGTGACATTAGGGACTATTGGCGCTGATTTCAGCGCGAACTCAAAACAAAGAGAAGTTTCCAATCGGCTTAAGAAACGAGCTAGACTTCTTCGCGGTTGTGGAATCAAATGCCACACCCTAGAGAACCTAAATTTGAACAAGTGGACTATTAGAGAGTTTTTCTAAGAATCACTTGTCATAGGCCACAAAAGTAGAACTTGTTTAGAGTGAAATCTTGGAATTCCATCGAAAATCTTTGTGTGGACCTCCGTGCAGAAACAAGGGAACGACACGAAAGGTACATAGGAAGTTAGGGTGGGTAGGTTAGAAGATGGTAGGATCATTTACATTGTGTTCCCCAACCGTTAATATATGTTCTTGGATGTGACATTAGGGATTTGTTGGCGCTGATTTCAGCGCGAACTCAAAACAAAGAGAAGTTTCCAATCCGGCTATAGAATCGAAGCTAGACTTTTTCGCGGTTGTGGAATCAAATGCCCCACCCTAGAGAACCTAAATTTGAACAAGTGGACTATTAGAGAGTTTTTCTAAGAATCACTTGTCATAGGCCTCAAAGTAGAACTTGTTTAGAGTGAAATCTTGGAATTCCATCGAAAATCTTTGTGTCTACCTCCGTACCGAAAAACAAGGGAACGACACCTAAAGGTACATAGGAAGTTAGGGTGGGTAGGTTAGATGATGGTAGGATCATTTACATTGTGTTCCCCAAACGTTAATATATGTTACTGGATGTGACATTAGGGACTGTTGGCGCTGATTTCAGCGCGAACTCAAAACAAAGAGAAGTTTCCAATCCGGCTATAGAATCGAGCTAGACTTTTTCCGATTTGTGGAATCAAATGCCTCACCCTAGAGAAACTTAATTTGAACAAGTGGACTATTAGAGAGTTTTTCTAAGAATCACTTGTCATAGGCCTCAAAGTAACACTTGTTTAGAGTGAAATCTTGGAATTCCATCGAAAATCATTGTGTCGACCTCCGTACCGAAAAAAGAAGGGGAACGACACGAAAGGTAGATAGGAAGTTAGGGTGGATATGTCAAGAAAAGTTTCCAATCCGGCTATTGAATCGAGCTAGACTTTTTCGCGGTTTTGGAATCAAATGCCTCACCCTAGAGAACCTAAATTTGAACAAGTGGACTATTAGAGAGTTTTTCTAAGAATCACTTGTCATAGGCCTCAAAGTAACACTTGTTTAGAGTGAAATCTTGGAATTCCATCGAAAATCATTGTGTCGACCTCCGTACCGAAAAAAGAAGGGGAACGACACGAAAGGTAGATAGGAAGTTAGGGTGGATAGGTCAAGAAAAGTTTCCAATCCGGCTATTGAATCGAGCTAGACTTTTTCGCGGTTTTAGAATCAAATGCCTCACCCTAGAGAACCTAAATTTGAACAAGTGGACTATTAGAGAGTTTTTCTAAGAATCACTTGTCATCGGCCTCAAAATAGCACTTGTTTAGAGTGAAATGTTAGAATTCCATTGAAAATCTTTGTGTCGACCTACGTACCGAAACAAGAAGGGGAACGACACGACAGTTACATAGGAAGTTAGGGTGGGTAGGTTAGATGATTGTAGGATCAATTACATTGTGTTCCCCAACAGTTAATATATGTTTGGATGTGACATTAGGGACTATTGGCGATTGATTTCAGCGAACTCAAAACAAAGAGAAGTTTCCAATCCGCTTTAGAAACGAGCTAGACTTCTTCGCGGTTGTGGAATCAAATGCCTCACCCTAGAGAACCTAAATTTGAACAAGTGGACTATTAGAGAGTTTTTCTAAGAATCACTTGTCATAGGCCTCAAAGTAGAACTTGTTTAGAGTGAAATCTTGGAATTCCATCGAAAATCTTTGTGTCGACCTCCGTACCGAAACAAGGGGAACGACACGAAAGGTACATAGGAAGTTAGGGTGGGTAGGTTAGATGATGGTAGGATCATTTACATTGTGTTCCCCAACCGTTAATATATGTTCTTGGATGTGACATTAGGGATTTGTTGGCGCTGATTTCAGCGCGAACTCAAAACAAAGAGAAGTTTCCAATCCGGCTATAGAATCGAGCTAGACTTTTCCGCGGTTGTGGAATCAAATGCCCCACCCTAGAGAACCTAAATTTGAACAAGTGGACTATTAGAGAGTTTTTCTAAGAATCACTTGTCATAGGCCTCAAAAAGTAGAACTTGTTTAGAGTGAAATCTTGGAATTCCATCGAAAATCTTTTTGTGTCTACCTCCGTGCGAAACAAGGGGGAGCGACACGAAAGGTACATAGGAAGTTAGGGTGGGTAGGTTAGATGATGGTAGGATCATTTACATTGTGTTCCCCAAACGTTAATATATGTTCTTGGATGTGACATTAGGAATTTGTGGCGCTGATTTCACCGCGAACTCAAAACAAAAGAAGTTTCCAATCCGGCTATAGAATCGAGCTAGACTTTTCCGCGGTTGTGGAATCAAATGCCTCACCCTAGAGAAACTAAATTTGAACAAGTGGACTATTAGAGAGTTTTTCTAAGAATCACTTGTCATAGGCCTCAAAGTAACACTTGTTTAGAGTGAAATCTTGGAATTCCATCGAAAATCATTGTGTCGACCTCCGTACCGAAAAAAGAAGGGGAACGACACGAAAGGTAGGTAGGAAGTTAGGGTGGATAGGTCAAGAAAAGTTTCCAATCCGGCTATTGAATCGAGCTAGACTTTTTCGCGGTTTTGGAATCAAATGCCTCACCCTAGAGAACCTAAATTTGAACAAGTGGACTATTAGAGAGTTTTTCTAAGAATCACTTGTCATAGGCCTCAAAGTAACACTTGTTTAGAGTGAAATCTTGGAATTCCATCGAAAATCATTGTGTCGCCCCTCCGTACAGAAAAAGAAGGGAGGCATTTACACGAAAGGTAGACATAGGAAGTTAGGGTGGATAGGTCAAGAAAAGTTTCCAATCCGGCTATTGAATCGAGCTAGACTTTTCGCGGTTTTAGAATCAAATGCCTCACCCTAGAGAACCTAAATTTGAACAAGTGGACTATTAGAGAGTTTTTCTAAGAATCACTTGTCATCGGCCTCAAAATAGCACTTGTTTAGAGTGAAATGTTAGAATGCCATTGAAAATCTTTTGTGTCGACCTACGTGCGAAACAAGAAGGGGAACGACACGCAGTTACATAGGAAGTTAGGGTGGGTAGGTTAGATGATTGTAGGATCAATTACATTGTGTTCCCCAACAGTTAATATATGTTTCTGGATGTGACATTAGGGACTATTGGCGCTGATTTCAGCGCGAACTCAAAACAAAGAGAAGTTTCCAATCCGGCTTTAGAAACGAGCTAGACTTCTTCGCGGTTGTGGAATCAAATGCCACACCCTAGAGAACCTAAATTTGAACAAGTGGACTATTAGAGAGTTTTTCTAAGAATCACTTGTCATAGGCCTCAAAGTAGAACTTGTTTAGAGTGAAATCTTGGAATTCCATCGAAAATCTTTTGTGTCGACCTCCGCATCGAAAACAAGGGAACGACATTTGAAAGGTACATAGGAAGTTAGGGTGGGTAGGTTAGAAGATGGTAGGATCATTTACATTGTGTTCCCCAAACCGTTAATATATGTTCTTGGATGTGACATTAGGGATCATTGGCTGATTTCAGCGCGAACTCAAAACAAAGAGAAGTTTCCAATCCGGCTATAGAATCGAAGCTAGACTTTTCCTTGGTTGTGGAATCAAATGCCCCACCCTAGAGAACCTAAATTTGAACAAGTGGACTATTAGAGAGTTTTTCTAAGAATCACTTGTCATAGGCCTCAAAAGTAGAACTTGTTTTGAGTGAAATCTTGGAATTCCATCGAAAATCTTTGTGACTACCTCCGTGCCAAAACAAAAGGGAACGACACGAAAGGTACATAGGAAGTTAGGGTGGGTAGGTTAGATGATGGTAGGATCATTTACATTGTGTTCCCCAAACGTTAATATATGTTTCTTGGATGTGACATTAGGAATTTGTTGGCGCTGATTTCAGCCTTGAACTCAAAACAAAGAGAAGTTTCCAATCCGGCTATAGAATCGAGCTAGACTTTTCCGCGATTTGTGGAATCAAATGCCCCACCCTAGAGAACCTAAATTTGAACAAGTGGACTATTAGAGAGTTTTTCTAAGAATCACTTGTCATAGGCCTCAAAGTAACACTTCCTTAGAGTGAAATCTTGGAATTCCATCGAAAATGTTTGTGTCGACCTCGCATCCAAGAAACAAGGGGAACGACACGAAAGGTACATAGGAAGTTAGGGTGGGCAGGTTAGATGATGGTAGGATCATTTACATTGTGTTCCCCAAACGTTAATATATGTTCTTGGATGTGACATTAGGGACTGTTGGCGCTGATTTCAGCCTTGAACTCAAAACAAAGAGAAGTTTCCAATCCGGCTATAGAATCGAGCTAGACTTTTCCGCGGTTGTGGAATCAAATGCCTCACCCTAGAGAACCTAAATTTGAACAAGTGGACTATTAGAGAGTTTTTCTAAGAATCACTTGTCATAGGCCTCAAAGTAACACTTGTTTAGAGTGAAATCTTGGAATTCCATCGAAAATCTTTGTGTCGACCTCCATACCGAAAAAAAGAAGGGGAACGACACGAAAGGTAGATAGGAAGTTAGGGTGGATAGGTCAAGAAAAGTTTCCAATCCGGCTATTGAATCGAGCTAGACTTTTTTGCGGTTTTGGAATCAAATGCCTCACCCAAGAGAACCTAAATTTGAACAAGTGGACTATTAAAGAGTTTTTCTAAGAATCACTTGTCATAGGCCTCAAAATAGCACTTGTTTAGAGTGAAATATTAGAATTCCATTGAAAATCTTTGTGTCGACCTTCGTAGCAAAACAAGAAGGGGAACGACACGAAAGGTACATAGGAAGTTAGGGTGGGTAGGTTAGATGATTGTAGGATCAATTACATTGTGTTCCCCAACCGTTAATATATGTTCTTTGGATGTGACATTAGGAATTTGTTGGCGCTGATTTCAGCCTTGAACTCAAAACAAAGAGAAGTTTCCAATCCGGCTATAGAATCGAGCTAGACTTTTCCGCGGTTGTGGAATCAAATGCCTCACCCTAGAGAAACTTAATTTGAACAAGTGGACTATTAGAGAGTTTTTCTAAGAATCACTTGTCATAGGCCTCAAAATAACACTTGTTTAGAGTGCAATCATGGAATTCCATCGAAAATCTTTGTGTCGACCTCCGTACCGAAAAAAGAAGGGGAACGACACGAAAGGTAGATAGGATGTTAGGGTGGATAGGTCAAGAAAAGTTTCCAATCCGGCTATTGAATCGATCTAGACTTTTTCGCGGTTGTGGAATCAAATGCCCCACCCTAGAGAACCTAAATTTGAACAAGTGGACTATTAGAGAGTTTTTCTAAGAATCACTTGTCATAGGCCTCAAAGTAGAACTTGTTTAGAGTGAAATCTTGGAATTCCATAAAAAATCTTTGTGTCGACCTCCGTACCGAAACAAGGGGAACGACACGAAAGGTACATAGGAAGTTAGGGTGGGTAGGTTAGATGATGGTAGGATCATTTACATTGTGTTCCCCAAACCGTTAATATATGTTCTTGGACGTGACATTAGGGACTGGTTGGCGCTGATTTCAGCGTGAACTCAAAACAAAGCGAAGTGTCCAATCCGGCTATAGAATCGAGCTAGACTTTTCCGCGGTTGTGGAATCAAATGCCTCACCCTAGAGAACCTAAATTTGAACAAGTGGACTATTAGAGAGTTTTTTCTAAGAATCACTTGTCATAGGCCTCAAAGTAACACTTGTTTAGAGTGAAATCTTGGAATTCCATCGAAAATCATTGTGTCGCCCTACCAGAAAAAGAAGGGGAACGACACGAAAGGTAGGTAGGAAGTTAGGGTGGATAGGTCAAGAAAAGTTTCCAATCCGGCTATTGAATCGAGCTAGACTTTTTCGCGGTTTTAGAATCAAATGCCTCACCCTAGAGAACCTAAATTTGAACAAGTGGACTATTAGAGAGTTTTTCTAAGAATCACTTGTCATCGGCCTCAAAATAGCACTTGTTTAGAGTGAAATGTTAGAATTCCATTGAAAATCTTTGTGTCGACCTACGTCGCATCAAAACAAGAAGGGGGGAGTTTTTCAGTTACATAGGAAGTTAGGGTGGGTAGGTTAGATGATTGTAGGATCAATTACATTGTGTTCCCCAACAGTTAATATATGTTTGGATGTGACATTAGGGACTATTGGCGCTGATTGGATGAACTCAAAACAAAGAGAAGTTTCCAATCCGGCTTTAGAAACGAGCTAGACTTCTTCGCGGTTGTGGAATCAAATGCCACACCCTAGAGAACCTAAATTTGAACAAGTGGACTATTAGAGAGTTTTTCTAAGAATCACTTGTCATAGGCCACAAAGTAGAACTTGTTTAGAGTGAAATCTTGGAATTCCATCGAAAATCTTTGTGTCGACCTCCGTACCGAAACAAGGGGAACGACACGAAAGGTACATAGGAAGTTAGGGTGGGTAGGTTAGAAGATGGTAGGATCATTTACATTGTGTTCCCCAACCGTTAATATATGTTCTTGGATGTGACATTAGGGACTGTTGCGCTGATTTCAGCGAACTCAAAACAAAGAGAAGTTTCCAATCCGGCTATAGAATCGAGCTAGACTTTTCCGCGGTTGTGGAATCAAATGCCCCACCCTAGAGAACCTAAATTTGAACAAGTGGACTATTAGAGAGTTTTTCTAAGAATCACTTGTCATAGGCCTCAAAGTAGAACTTGTTTTGAGTGAAATCTTGGAATTCCATCGAAAATCTTTGTGACTACCTCCGTGCGAAACAAGGGGAACGACACGAAAGGTACATAGGAAGTTAGGGTGGGTAGGTTAGATGATGGTAGGATCATTTACATTGTGTTCCCCAAACGTTAATATATGTTCTTGGATGTGACATTAGGGATTTGTTGGCGCTGATTTCAGCGAACTCAAAACAAAGAGAAGTTTCCAATCCGGCTATAGAATCGAGCTAGACTTTTCCTTGGTTGTGGAATCAAATGCCCCACCCTAGAGAACCTAAATTTGAACAAGTGGACTATTAGAGTTTTTCTAAGAATCACTTGTCATAGGCCTCAAAGTAACACTTCCTTAGAGTGAAATCTTGGAATTCCATCGAAAATGTTTTGTAATGGAGCCTCCGTGCAAAACAAGGGGAGCGACACGAAAGGTACATAGGAAGTTAGGGTGGGCAGGTTAGATGATGGTAGGATCATTTACATTGTGTTCCCCAAACGTTAATATATGTTACTGGATGTGACATTAGGGACTGTTGGCGCTGATTTCAGCGCGAACTCAAAACAAAGAGAAGTTTCCAATCCGGCTATAGAATCGAGCTAGACTTTTCCGCGGTTGTGGAATCAAATGCCTCACCCTAGAGAACCTAAATTTGAACAAGTGGACTATTAGAGAGTTTTTCTAAGAATCACTTGTCATAGGCCTCAAAGTAACACTTGTTTAGAGTGAAATCTTGGAATTCCATCGAAAATCTTTGTGTCGACCTCCATACCGAAAAAAGAAGGGAACGACACGAAAGGTAGATAGGAAGTTAGGGTGGATAGGTCAAGAAAAAGTTTCCAATCCGGCTATTGAATCGAGCTAGACTTTTTGCGGTTTTGGAATCAAATGCCTCACCCAAAGAGAACCTAAATTTGAACAAGTGGACTATTAAAGAGTTTTCTAAGAATCACTTGTCATAGGCCTCAAAATAGCACTTGTTTAGAGTGAAATATTAGAATTCCATTGAAAATCTTTGTGTCGACCTTCGTAGCAAAACAAGAAGGGGAACGACACGAAAGGTACATAGGAAGTTAGGGTGGGTAGGTTAGATGATTGTAGGATCAATTACATTGTGTTCCCCAACCGTTAATATATGTTCTTGGATGTGACATTAGGGGACTGTTGGCGCTGATTTCAGCGCGAACTCAAAAAAACAAAGAGAAGTTTCCAATCCGGCTATAGAATCGAGCTAGACTTTTCGCGATTTGTGGAATCAAATGCCTCACCCTAGAGAAACTTAATTTGAACAAGTGGACTATTAGAGAGTTTTTCTAAGAATCACTTGTCATAGGCCTCAAAATAACACTTGTTTAGAGTGCAATCATGGAATTCCATCGAAAATCTTTGTGTCGACCTCCCGTGCAAAAAGAAGGGAACGACACGAAAGGTAGATAGGATGTTAGGGTGGATAGGTCAAGAAAAGTTTCCAATCCGGCTATTGAATCGATCTAGACTTTTTCGCGGTTGTGGAATCAAATGCCCCACCCTAGAGAACCTAAATTTGAACAAGTGGACTATTAGAGAGTTTTTCTAAGAATCACTTGTCATAGGCCTCAAAGTAGAACTTGTTTAGAGTGAAATCTTGGAATTCCATAAAAAATCTTTGTGTGGACCTCCGTGCGAAACAAAGGGGAACGACACGAAAGGTACATATAGGAAGTTAGGGTGGGTAGGTTAGATGATGGTAGGATCAATTACATTGTGTTCCCCAACCGTTAATATATGTTACTGGACGTGACATTAGGGACTGTTGGCGCTGATTTCAGCGCGAACTCAAAACAAAGCGAAGTGTCCAATCCGGCTATAGAATCGAGCTAGACTTTTCCGCGGTTGTGGAATCAAATGCCTCACCCTAGAGAACCTAAATTTGAACAAGTGGACTATTAGAGAGTTTTTCTAAGAATCACTTGTCATAGGCCTCAAAGTAGAACTTGTTTAGAGTGAAATCTTGGAATTCCATCGAAAATCTTTGTGTCGACCTCCGAACCGAAACAAGGGGAACGGCACGAAAGGTACATAGGAAGTTAGGGTGTCTAGGTTAGATGATGGTAGGATCATTTGCATTGTGTTCCCCAACCGTTAATATATGTTCTTGGATGTGACATTAGGGATTTGTTGGCGCTGATTTCAGCGCTTGAACTCAAAACAAAGAGAAGTTTCCAATCCGGCTATAGAATCGAGCTAGACTTTTCCTCGGTTGTGGAATCAAATGCCTCACCCTAGAGAACGTAAATTTGAACAAGTGGACTATTATAGAGTTTTTCTAAGAATCACTTGTCATAGGCCTCAAAATAACACTTGTTTAGAGTGAAATCATGGAATTCCATCGAAAATCTTTGTGTGGAGCCTCCGTAAATAAAAAAAGAAGGGAACGACACGAAAGTTAGATAGGATGTTAGGGTGGATAGGTCAAGAAAAGTTTCCAATCCGGCTATTGAATCGAGCTAGACTTTTTCGCGGTTGTGGAATCAAATGCCCCACCCTAGAGAACCTAAATTTGAACAAGTGGACTATTAGAGAGTTTTTTCTAAGAATCACTTGTCATAGGCCTCAAAGTAGAACTTGTTTAGAGTGAAATCTTGGAATTCCATAAAAAAATATTTGTGTCGACCTCCGTGCTTCCTTAGAAAGGGGGAGCGACACGAAAGGTACATAGGAAGTTAGGGTGGGTAGGTTAGATGATGGTAGGATCATTTACATTGTTTTTCCCCAACCGTTAATATATGTTCTTGGACGTGACATTAGGGACTGTTGGCGCTGATTTCAGCGCGAACTCAAAACAAAGAGAAATGTCCAATCCGGCTATAGAATCGAGCTAGACTTTTCGCGGTTGTGGAATCAAATGCCTCACCCTAGAGAACCTAAATTTGAACAAGTGGACTATTAGAGTTTTTCTAAGAATCACTTGTCATAGGCCTCAAAGTAGAACTTGTTTAGAGTGAAATCTTGGAATTCCATCAAAAATCTTTTGTGTCGACCTCCGAACCGAAACAAGGGGAGCGACACGAAAGGTACATAGGAAGTTAGGGTGCGTAGGTTAGATGATGGTAGGATCATTTGCATTGTGTTCCCCAACCGTTAATATATGTTCTTGGATGTGACATTAAGGACTGTTGGCGCTGATTTCAGCGCGAACTCAAAACAAAGAGAAGTTTCCAATCCGGCTATAGAATCGAGCTAGACTTTTCGCGGTTGTGGAATCAAATGCCTCACCCTAGAGAACGTAAATTTGAACAAGTGGACTATTATAGAGTTTTTCTAAGAATCACTTGTCATAGGCCTCAAAATAACACTTGTTTAGAGTGAAATCATGGAATTCCATCGAAAATCTTTGTGTCGAGCCTCCGTTAAAAAAAAAAGAAGGGAAGCGACACGAAAGTTAGATAGGATGTTAGGCTGGATAGGTCAAGAAAAGTTTCCAATCCGGCTATTGAATCGAGCTAGACTTTTTCGCGGTTGTGGAATCAAATGCCCCACCCTAGAGAACCTAAATTTGAACAAGTGGACTATTAGAGAGTTTTTCTAAGAATCACTTGTCATAGGCCTCAAAGTAGAACTTGTTTAGAGTGAAATCTTGGAATTCCATAAAAAATCTTTGTGTGGACCTCCGTGCGAGAAACAAAGGGAGCGACACGAAAGGTACATAGGAAGTTAGGGTGGGTAGGTTAGATGATGGTAGGATCAATTACATTGTGTTCCCCAACCGTTAATATATGTTCTTGGACGTGACATTAGGGATTTGTTGGCGCTGATTTCAGCGAACTCAAAACAAAGCGAAGTGTCCAATCCGGCTATAGAATCGAGCTAGACTTTTCGCGGTTGTGGAATCAAATGCCTCACCCTAGAGAACCTAAATTTGAACAAGTGGACTATTAGAGAGTTTTTCTAAGAATCACTTGTCATAGGCCTCAAAGTAGAACTTGTTTAGAGTGAAATCTTGGAATTCCATCGAAAATCTTTGTGTCGACCCCCGAACCGAAACAAGGGGAGCGACACGAAAGGTACATAGGAAGTTAGGGTGCGTAGGTTAGATGATGGTAGGATCAATTACATTGTGTTCCCCAACCGTTAATATATGTTCTTGGATGTGACATTAGGGACTGTTGGCGCTGATTTCAGCGAACTCAAAACAAAAGAAGTTTCCAATCCGGCTATAGAATCGAGCTAGACTTTTCCGCGGTTGTGGAATCAAATGCCTCACCCTAGAGAACGTAAATTTGAACAAGTGGACTATTATAGAGTTTTTCTAAGAATCACTTGTCATAGGCCTCAAAATAACACTTGTTTAGAGTGAAATCATGGAATTCCATCGAAAATCTTTGTGTGGACCTCCGTGCCGAAAAAAGAAGGGAACGACACGAAAGGTAGATAGGATGTTAGGGTGGATAGGTCAAGAAAAGTTTCCAATCCGGCTATTGAATCGAGCTAGACTTTTCGCGGTTGTGGAATCAAATGCCCCACCCTAGAGAACCTAAATTTGAACAAGTGGACTATTAGAGAGTTTTTCTAAGAATCACTTGTCATAGGCCTTAAAGTAGAACTTGTTTAGAGTGAAATCTTGGAATTCCATAAAAATCTTTGTGTCGACCCAAATAGAAACAAGGGGAGCGACACGAAGGTACAAAGGAAGTTAGGGTGGGTAGGTTAGATGATGGTAGGATCATTTACATTGTGTTCCCCAACCGTTAATATATGTTCTTGGACGTGACATTAGGGACTGTTGGCGCTGATTTCAGCGCGAACTCAAAAAAAAGAGAAGTGTCCAATCCGGCTATAGAATCGAGCTAGACTTTTTTTTTGCGGTTGTGGAATCAAATGCCTCACCCTAGAGAACCTAAATTTGAACAAGTGGACTATTAGAGAGTTTTTCTAAGAATCACTTGTCATAGGCCTCAAAGTAGAACTTGTTTAGAGTGAAATCTTGGAATTCCATCGAAAATCTTTGTGTCGACCTCGAACCGAAACAAGGGAGCGACACTAAAGGTACATAGGAAGTTAGGGTGCGTAGGTTAGATGATGGTAGGATCATTTGCATTGTGTTCCCCAACCGTTAATATATGTTCTTGGATGTGACATTAAGGGCTGTTGGCGCTGATTTCAGCGCGAACTCAAAACGAAGAGAAGTTTCCAATCCGGCTATAGAATCGAGCTAGACTTTTCGCGGTTGTGGAATCAAATGCCTCACCCTAGAGAACGTAAATTTGAACAAGTGGACTATTATAGAGTTTTTCTAAGAATCACTTGTCATAGGCCTCAAAATAACACTTGTTTAGAGTGAAATCATGGAATTCCATCGAAAATCTTTGTGTCGACCTCCGAAAAAAAAAAAAAAAGAAGGGGAGCGACACGAGCGGTAGATAGGATGTTAGGGTGGATAGGTCAAGAAAAGTTTCCAATCCGGTTATTGAATCGAGCTAGACTTTTTCGCGGTTGTGGAATCAAATGCCCCACCCTAGAGAACCTAAATTTGAACAAGTGGACTATTAGAGAGTTTTTCTAAGAATCACTTGTCATAGGCCTCAAAGTAGAACTTGTTTAGAGTGAAATCTTGGAATTCCATAAAAAACCTTTGTGTCGACCTCCGTGCGAAACAAGGGGAAGCGACACGAAAGGTACATAGGAAGTTAGGGTGGGTAGGTAAGATGATGGTAGGATCATTTACATTGTGTTCCCCAACCGTTAATATATGTTACTGGACGTGACATTAGGGACTGTTGGCGCTGATTTCAGCGCGAACTCAAAACAAAGAGAAGTGTCCAATCCGGCTATAGAATCGAGCTAGACTTTTGCGCGGTTGTGGAATCAAATGCCTCACCCTAGAGAACCTAAATTTGAACAAGTGGACTATTAGAGAGTTTTTCTAAGAATCACTTGTCATAGGCCTCAAAGTAGAACTTGTTTAGAGTGAAATCTTGGAATTCCATCGAAAATCTTTGTGTCGACCTCCGAACCGAAACAAGGGGAACGGCACGAAAGGTACATAGGAAGTTAGGGTGCGTAGGTTAGATGATGGTAGGATCAATTACATTGTGTTCCCCAACCGTTAATATATGTTACTGGATGCGACATTAAGGACTGTTGGCGCTGATTTCAGCGCGAACTCAAAACAAAGAGAAGTTTCCAATCCAGCTATAGAATCGAGCTAGACTTTTCCGCGGTTGTGGAATCAAATGCCTCACCCTAGAGAACGTAAATTTGAACAAGTGGACTATTATAGAGTTTTTCTAAGAATCACTTGTCATAGGCCTCAAAATAACACTTGTTTAGAGTGAAATCATGGAATTCCATCGAAAATCTTTGTGTCGAGCCTCCGTGCAAAAAAAGAAGGGGGAACGACACGAAAGTTAGATAGGATGTTAGGGTGGATAGGTCAAGAAAAGTTTCCAATCCGGCTATTGAATCGAGCTAGACTTTTTTTCGCGGTTGTGGAATCAAATGCCCCACCCTAGAGAACCTAAATTTGAACAAGTGGACTATTAGAGAGTTTTTCTAAGAATCACTTGTCATAGGCCTCAAAGTAGAACTTGTTTAGAGTGAAATCTTGGAATTCCATAAAAATCTTTTGTGTCGACCTCCGTGCGAAACAAGGGAGCGACACGAAAGGTACATAGGAAGTTAGGGTGGGTAGGTTAGATGATGGTAGGATCAATTACATTGTGTTCCCCAACCGTTAATATATGTTCTTGGACGTGACATTAGGGACTGTTGGCGCTGATTTCAGCGCGAACTCAAAACAAAGCGAAGTGTCCAATCCGGCTATAGAATCGAGCTAGACTTTTCGCGGTTGTGGAATCAAATGCCTCACCCTAGAGAACCTAAATTTGAACAAGTGGACTATTAGAGAGTTTTTCTAAGAATCACTTGTCATAGGCCTCAAAGTAGAACTTGTTTAGATTGAAATCTTGGAATTCCATCGAAAATCTTTGTGTCGACCTCGAACAGAAACAAGGGGAGCGACACGAAAGGTACATAGGAAGTTAGGGTGTGTAGGTTAGATGATGGTAGGATCATTTGCATTGTGTTCCCCAACCGTTAATATATGTTCTTGGATGTGACATTAGGGACTGTTGGCGCTGATTTCAGCGCGAACTCAAAACAAAGAGAAGTTTCCAATCCGGCTATAGAATCGAGCTAGACTTTTTCGCGGTTGTGGAATCAAATGCCTCACCCTAGAGAACGTAAATTTGAACAAGTGGACTATTATAGAGTTTTTCTAAGAATCGATTGTCATAGGCCTCAAAATAACACTTGTTTAGAGTGAAATCATGGAATTCCATCGAAAATCTTTGTGTCGACCTCCGTACCGAAAAAAGAAGGGAAGCGACACGAAAGTTAGATAGGATGTTAGGGTGGATAGGTCAAGAAAAAAGTTTCCAATCCGGCTATTGAATCGAGCTAGACTTTTTTCGCGGTTGTGGAATCAAATGCCCCACCCTAGAGAACCTAAATTTGAACAAGTGGACTATTAGAGAGTTTTTCTAAGAATCACTTGTCATAGGCCTCAAAGTAGAACTTGTTTAGAGTGAAATCTTGGAATTCCATAAAAAATCTTTGTGTCGACCTCCGTACCGAAACAAGGGGAACGACACGAAAGGTACATAGGAAGTTAGGGTGGGTAGGTTAGATGATGGTAGGATCAATTACATTGTGTTCCCCAACCGTTAATATATGTTACTGGACGTGACATTAGGGACTGTTGGCGCTGATTTCAGCGCGAACTCAAAACAAAGAGAAGTGTCCAATCCGGCTATAGAATCGAGCTAGACTTTTCCGCGGTTGTGGAATCAAATGCCTCACCCTAGAGAACCTAAATTTGAACAAGTGGACTATTAGAGAGTTTTTCTAAGAATCACTTGTCATAGGCCTCAAAGTAGAACTTGTTTAGATTGAAATCTTGGAATTCCATCGAAAATCTTTGTGTCGACCTCCGAACCGAAACAAGGGGAACGGCACGAAAGGTACATAGGAAGTTAGGGTGTGTAGGTTAGATGATGGTAGGATCATTTGCATTGTGTTCCCCAACCGTTAATATATGTTACTGGATGTGACATTAAGGACTGTTGGCGCTGATTTCAGCGCGAACTCAAAACAAAGAGAAGTTTCCAATCCGGCTATAGAATCGAGCTAGACTTTTCCGCGGTTGTGGAATCAAATGCCTCACCCTAGAGAACGTAAATTTGAACAAGTGGACTATTATAGAGTTTTTCTAAGAATCGATTGTCATAGGCCTCAAAATAACACTTGTTTAGAGTGAAATCATGGAATTCCATCGAAAATCTTTGTGTCGACCTCCGTACCGAAAAAAGAAGGGGAACGACACGAAAGTTAGATAGGATGTTAGGGTGGATAGGTCAAGAAAAGTTTCCAATCCGGCTATTGAATCGAGCTAGACTTTTTCGCGGTTGTGGAATCAAATGCCCCACCCTAGAGAACCTAAATTTGAACAAGTGGACTATTAGAGAGTTTTTCTAAGAATCACTTGTCATAGGCCTAAAAGTAGAACTTGTTTAGAGTGAAATCTTGGAATTCCATAAAAAATCTTTGTGTCGACCTCCGTACTGAAACAAGGGGAACGACACGAAAGGTACATAGGAAGTTAGGGTGGGTAGGTTAGATGATGGTAGGATCATTTACATTGTGTTCCCCAACCGTTAATATATGTTACTGGACGTGACATTAGGGACTGTTGGCGCTGATTTCAGCGCGAACTCAAAACAAAGAGAAGTTTCCAATCCGGCTATAGAAGCGAGCTAGACTTTTCTGCGGTTGTGGAATAAAATGCCCCACCCTAGAGAACCTAAATTTGAACAAGTGGACTATTACGGAGTTTTTCTAAGAATCACTTGTCATAGGCCTCAAAGTAGAACTTGTTTAGAGTGAAATCTTGGAATTCCATCGAAAATCTTTGTGTCGACCTCCGTCCGAAACAAGGGGGGAGCGACACGAAAGGTACATAGGAAGTTAGGGTGCGTAGGTTAGATGATGGTAGGATCATTTGCATTGTGTTCCCCAACCGTTAATATATGTTACTGGATGTGACATTAGGGACTGTTGGCGCTGATTTCAGCGCGAACTCAAAACAAAGAGAAGTTTCCAATCCGGCTATAGAATCGAGCTAGACTTTTCCGCGGTTGTGGAATCAAATGCCTCACCCTAGAGAACGTAAATTTGAACAAGTGGACTATTATAGAGTTTTTCTAAGAATCACTTGTCATAGGCTGAAAAATAACACTTGTTTAGAGTGAAATCATGGAATTCCATCGAAAATCTTTTGTGTCGACCTCCGTGCAAAAAAAAGAAGGGGAGCGACACGAAAGTTAGATAGGATGTTAGGGTGGATAGGTCAAGAAAAGTTTCCAATCCGGCTATTGAATCGAGCTAGACTTTTTTCGCGGTTGTGGAATCAAATGCCCCACCCTAGAGAACCTAAATTTGAACAAGTGGACTATTAGAGAGTTTTTCTAAGAATCACTTGTCATAGGCCTCAAAGTAGAACTTGTTTAGAGTGAAATCTTGGAATTCCATAAAAATCTTTGTGTCGACCTCCGTTACCGAAACAAGGGGAAGCGACACGAAAGGTACATAGGAAGTTAGGGTGGGTAGGTTAGATGATGGTAGGATCAATTACATTGTGTTCCCCAACCGTTAATATATGTTCTTGGGACGTGACATTAGGGGACTGTTGGCGCTGATTTCAGCGCGAACTCAAAACAAAGCGAAGTGTCCAATCCGGCTATAGAATCGAGCTAGACTTTTCCGCGGTTGTGGAATCAAATGCCTCACCCTAGAGAACCTAAATTTGAACAAGTGGACTATTAGAGAGTTTTTCTAAGAATCACTTGTCATAGGCCTCAAAGTAGAACTTGTTTAGAGTGAAATCTTGGAATTCCATCGAAAATCTTTGTGTCGACCTCCGAACCAAAACAAGGGAACGACACGAAAGGTACATAGGAAGTTAGGGTGTCTAGGTTAGATGATGGTAGGATCATTTGCATTGTGTTCCCCAACCGTTAATATATGTTACTGGATGTGACATTAAGGACTGTTGGCGCTGATTTCAGCGCGAACTCAAAACAAAGAGAAGTTTCCAATCCGGCTATAGAATCGAGCTAGACTTTTCCGCGGTTGTGGAATCAAATGCCTCACCCTAGAGAACGTAAATTTGAACAAGTGGACTATTATAGAGTTTTTCTAAGAATCACTTGTCATAGGCCTCAAAATAACACTTGTTTAGAGTGAAATCATGGAATTCCATCGAAAATCTTTGTGTCGACCTCCGTGCAGAAAAAAAGAAGGGGAGCGACACGAAAGTTAGATAGGATGTTAGGGTGGATAGGTCAAGAAAAGTTTCCAATCCGGCTATTGAATCGAGCTAGACTTTTTTCGCGGTTGTGGAATCAAATGCCCCACCCTAGAGAACCTAAATTTGAACAAGTGGACTATTAGAGAGTTTTTCTAAGAATCACTTGTCATAGGCCTCAAAGTAGAACTTGTTTAGAGTGAAATCTTGGAATTCCATAAAAAATCTTTGTGTCGACCTCCGTACCGAAACAAGGGGAACGACACGAAAGGTACATAGGAAGTTAGGGTGGGTAGGTTAGATGATGGTAGGATCAATTACATTGTGTTCCCCAACCGTTAATATATGTTACTGGACGTGACATTAGGGACTGTTGGCGCTGATTTCAGCTTGAACTCAAAACAAAGCGAAGTGTCCAATCCGGCTATAGAATCGAGCTAGACTTTTCGCGGTTGTGGAATCAAATGCCTCACTCTAGAGAACCTAAATTTGAACAAGTGGACTATTAGAGAGTTTTTCTAAGAATCACTTGTCATAGGCCTCAAAGTAGAACTTGTTTAGAGTGAAATCTTGGAATTCCATCGAAAATCTTTGTGTCGACCTCCGAACCAAAACAAGGGGAGCGACACGAAAGGTACATAGGAAGTTAGGGTGTGTAGGTTAGATGATGGTAGGATCATTTGCATTGTGTTCCCCAACCGTTAATATATGTTCTTGGATGTGACATTAAGGACTGTTGGCGCTGATTTCAGCGCGAACTCAAAACAAAGAGAAGTTTCCAATCCGGCTATAGAATCGAGCTAGACTTTTCCGCGGTTGTGGAATCAAATGCCTCACCCTAGAGAACGTAAATTTGAACAAGTGGACTATTATAGAGTTTTTCTAAGAATCACTTGTCATAGGCCTCAAAATAACACTTGTTTAGAGTGAAATCATGGAATTCCATCGAAAATCTTTGTGTGTAGACCTCCGTGCCGAAAAAAAAAGAAGGGGAACGACACGAAAGTTAGATAGGATGTTAGGGTGGATAGGTCAAGAAAAGTTTCCAATCCGGCTATTGAATCGAGCTAGACTTTTTCGCGGTTGTGGAATCAAATGCCCCACCCTAGAGAACCTAAATTTGAACAAGTGGACTATTAGAGAGTTTTTCTAAGAATCACTTGTCATAGGCCTCAAAGTAGAACTTGTTTAGAGTGAAATCTTGGAATTCCATAAAAAATCTTTGTGTCGACCTCCGTACCGAAACAAGGGGAACGACACGAAAGGTACATAGGAAGTTAGGGTGGGTAGGTTAGATGATGGTAGGATCATTTACATTGTGTTCCCCAACCGTTAATATATGTTACTGGACGTGACATTAGGGACTGTTGGCGCTGATTTCAGCGCGAACTCAAAACAAAGAGAAGTTTCCAATCCGGCTATAGAAGCGAGCTAGACTTTTCTGCGGTTGTGGAATAAAATGCCTGACCCTAGAGAACCTAAATTTGAACAAGTGGACTATTACGGAGTTTTTCTAAGAATCACTTGTCATAGGCCTCAAAGTAGAACTTGTTTAGAGTGAAATCTTGGAATTCCATCGAAAATCTTTGTGTCGACCTCCGTACCGAAACAAGGGGAACGGCACGAAAGGTACATAGGAAGTTAGGGTGCGTAGGTTAGATGATGGTAGGATCATTTGCATTGTGTTCCCCAACCGTTAATATATGTTACTGGATGTGACATTAAGGACTGTTGGCGCTGATTTCAGCGCGAACTCAAAACAAAGAGAAGTTTCCAATCCGGCTATAGAATCGAGCTAGACTTTTCCGCGGTTGTGGAATCAAATGCCTCACCCTAGAGAACGTAAATTTGAACAAGTGGACTATTATAGAGTTTTTCTAAGAATCACTTGTCATAGGCCTCAAAATAACACTTGTTTAGAGTGAAATCATGGAATTCCATCGAAAATCTTTTTGTGTCGACCTCCGTAAAAAAAAGAAGGGGAACGACACGAAAGTTAGATAGGATGTTAGGGTGGATAGGTCAAGAAAAGTTTCCAATCCGGCTATTGAATCGAGCTAGACTTTTTCGCGGTTGTGGAATCAAATGCCCCACCCTAGAGAACCTAAATTTGAACAAGTGGACTATTAGAGAGTTTTTCTAAGAATCACTTGTCATAGGCCTCAAAGTAACACTTGTTTAGAGTGAAATCTTGGAATTCCATAAAAATCTTTGTGTCGACCTCCGTGCGAAACAAGGGGAGCGACACGAAAGGTACATAGGAAGTTAGGGTGGGTAGGTTAGATGATGGTAGGATCAATTACATTGTGTTCCCCAACCGTTAATATATGTTCTTGGACGTGACATTAGGGGACTGTTGGCGCTGATTTCAGCTTGAACTCAAAACAAAGCCAAGTGTCCAATCCGGCTATAGAATCGAGCTAGACTTTTCGCGGTTGTGGAATCAAATGCCTCACCCTAGAGAACCTAAATTTGAACAAGTGGACTATTAGAGAGTTTTTCTAAGAATCACTTGTCATAGGCCTCAAAGTAGAACTTGTTTAGAGTGAAATCTTGGAATTCCATCGAAAATCTTTGTGTCGACCTCGAACCCGAAACAAGGGGAAGCGGACACGAAAGGTACATAGGAAGTTAGGGTGTGTAGGTTAGATGATGGTAGGATCATTTGCATTGTGTTCCCCCAACCGTTAATATATGTTCTTGGATGTGACATTAAGGACTGTTGGCGCTGATTTCAGCGCGAACTCAAAACAAAGAGAAGTTTCCAATCCGGCTATAGAATCGAGATAGACTTTTCGCGGTTGTGGAATCAAATGCCTCACCCTAGAGAACGTAAATTTGAACAAGTGGACTATTATAGAGTTTTTCTAAGAATCACTTGTCATAGGCCTCAAAATAACACTTGTTTAGAGTGAAATCATGGAATTCCATCGAAAATCTTTGTGTCGACCTCCGCACCGAAAAAAAGAAGGGGAGCGACACGAAAGTTAGATAGGATGTTAGGGTGGATAGGTCAAGAAAAGTTTCCAATCCGGCTATTGAATCGAGCTAGACTTTTTTCGCGGTTGTGGAATCAAATGCCCCACCCTAGAGAACCTAAATTTGAACAAGTGGACTATTAGAGAGTTTTTCTAAGAATCACTTGTCATAGGCCTCAAAGTAGAACTTGTTTAGAGTGAAATCTTGGAATTCCATAAAAATCTTTGTGTGGAGCCTCCGCATCGAAACAAGGGGAACGACACGAAAGGTACATAGGAAGTTAGGGTGGGTAGGTTAGATGATGGTAGGATCAATTACATTGTGTTCCCCAACCGTTAATATATATTACTGGACGTGACATTAGGGACTGTTGGCGCTGATTTCAGCGCGAACTCAAAACAAAGCGAAGTGTCCAATCCGGCTATAGAATCGAGCTAGACTTTTCCGCGGTTGTGGAATCAAATGCCTCACCCTAGAGAACCTAAATTTGAACAAGTGGACTATTAGAGAGTTTTTCTAAGAATCACTTGTCATAGGCCTCAAAGTAGAACTTGTTTAGAGTGAAATCTTGGAATTCCATCGAAAATCTTTTTGTGTCGACCTCCGAACCGAAACAAGGGAGCGACACGAAAGGTACATAGGAAGTTAGGGTGTCTAGGTTAGATGATGGTAGGATCATTTGCATTGTGTTCCCCAACCGTTAATATATGTTCTTGGATGTGACATTAAGGACTGTTGGCGCTGATTTTACAACTGAACTCTCAAAACAAAGAGAAGTTTCCAATCCGGCTATAGAATCGAGCTAGACTTTTCGCGGTTGTGGAATCAAATGCCTCACCCTAGAGAACGTAAATTTGAACAAGTGGACTATTATAGAGTTTTTCTAAGAATCACTTGTCATAGGCCTCAAAATAACACTTGTTTAGAGTGAAATCATGGAATTCCATCGAAAATCTTTGTGTCGACCTCCGCACCGAAAAAAGAAGGGGAGCGACACGAAAGTTAGATAGGATGTTAGGGTGGATAGGTCAAGAAAAGTTTCCAATCCGGCTATTGAATCGAGCTAGACTTTTTTTCGCGGTTGTGGAATCAAATGCCCCACCCTAGAGAACCTAAATTTGAACAAGTGGACTATTAGAGAGTTTTTCTAAGAATCACTTGTCATAGGCCTAAAAGTAGAACTTGTTTAGAGTGAAATCTTGGAATTCCATAAAAAATCTTTTTGTGTCGACCTCCATCGAAACAAGGGGAACGACACGAAAGGTACATAGGAAGTTAGGGGTGGGTAGGTTAGATGATGGTAGGATCATTTACATTGTGTTCCCCAACCGTTAATATATGTTCTTGGACGTGACATTAGGGACTGTTGGCGCTGATTTCAGCGCGAACTCAAAACAAAGAGAAGTTTCCAATCCGGCTATAGAAGCGAGCTAGACTTTTCTGCGGTTGTGGAATCAAATGCCCCACCCTAGAGAACCTAAATTTGAACAAGTGGACTATTACGGAGTTTTTCTAAGAATCACTTGTCATAGGCCTCAAAGTAGAACTTGTTTAGAGTGAAATCTTGGAATTCCATCGAAAATCTTTGTGTCGACCTCCGTATCAGAAACAAGGGAGCGACACGAAAGGTACATAGGAAGTTAGGGTGCGTAGGTTAGATGATGGTAGGATCATTTGCATTGTGTTCCCCAACCGTTAATATATGTTACTGGATGTGACATTAAGGACTGTTGGCGCTGATTTCAGCGCGAACTCAAAACAAAGAGAAGTTTCCAATCCGGCTATAGAATCGAGCTAGACTTTTCCGCGGTTGTGGAATCAAATGCCTCACCCTAGAGAACGTAAATTTGAACAAGTGGACTATTATAGAGTTTTTCTAAGAATCACTTGTCATAGGCCTCAAAATAACACTTGTTTAGAGTGAAATCATGGAATTCCATCGAAAATCTTTGTGTCGACCTCCGTACCGAAAAAAGAAGGGGAACGACACGAAAGTTAGATAGGATGTTAGGGTGGATAGGTCAAGAAAAGTTTCCAATCCGGCTATTGAATCGAGCTAGACTTTTTCGCGGTTGTGGAATCAAATGCCCCACCCTAGAGAACCTAAATTTGAACAAGTGGACTATTAGAGAGTTTTTCTAAGAATCACTTGTCATAGGCCTCAAAGTAGAACTTGTTTAGAGTGAAATCTTGGAATTCCATAAAAAATCTTTGTGTCGACCTCCGTAGAAACAAGGGGAAGCGACCTAAAAGGTACATAGGAAGTTAGGGTGGGTAGGTTAGATGATGGTAGGATCAATTACATTGTGTTCCCCAACCGTTAATATATGTTACTGGACGTGACATTAGGGACTGTTGGCGCTGATTTCAGCGCGAACTCAAAACAAAGCCAAGTGTCCAATCCGGCTATAGAATCGAGCTAGACTTTTCCGCGGTTGTGGAATCAAATGCCTCACCCTAGAGAACCTAAATTTGAACAAGTGGACTATTAGAGAGTTTTTCTAAGAATCACTTGTCATAGGCCTCAAAGTAGAACTTGTTTAGAGTGAAATCTTGGAATTCCATCGAAAATCTTTGTGTCGACCTCCGTACCGAAACAAGGGGAACGACACGAAAGGTACATAGGAAGTTAGGGTGTGTAGGTTAGATGATGGTAGGATCATTTGCATTGTGTTCCCCAACCGTTAATATATGTTACTGGATGTGACATTAAGGACTGTTGGCGCTGATTTCAGCGCGAACTCAAAACAAAGAGAAGTTTCCAATCCGGCTATAGAATCGAGATAGACTTTTTTCCGCGGTTGTGGAATCAAATGCCTCACCCTAGAGAACGTAAATTTGAACAAGTGGACTATTATAGAGTTTTTCTAAGAATCACTTGTCATAGGCCTCAAAATAACACTTGTTTAGAGTGAAATCATGGAATTCCATCGAAAATCTTTTTGTGTCGACCTCCGCAAAAAAAAAGAAGGGGAACGACACGAAAGGTAGATAGGATGTTAGGGTGGATAGGTCAAGAAAAGTTTCCAATCCGGCTATTGAATCGAGCTAGACTTTTTCGCGGTTGTGGAATCAAATGCCCCACCCTAGAGAACCTAAATTTGAACAAGTGGACTATTAGAGAGTTTTTCTAAGAATCACTTGTCATAGGCCTCAAAGTAGAACTTGTTTAGAGTGAAATCTTGGAATTCCATAAAAATCTTTGTGTCGACCTCCGTGAAAAACAAGGGAACGACACTAAAGGTACATAGGAAGTTAGGGTGCGTAGGTTAGATGATGGTAGGATCATTTGCATTGTGTTCCCCAACCGTTAATATATGTTCTTGGATGTGACATTAAGGACTGTTGGCGCTGATTTCAGCCTTGAACTCAAAACAAAGAGAAGTTTCAATCCGGCTATAGAATCGAGCTAGACTTTTCCGCGGTTGTGGAATCAAATGCCTCACCCTAGAGAACGTAAATTTGAACAAGTGGACTATTATAGAGTTTTTCTAAGAATCACTTGTCATAGGCCTCAAAATAACACTTGTTTAGAGTGAAATCATGGAATTCCATCGAAAATCTTTGTGTCGACCTCCGCACGAGAAAAAAAGAAGGGGAACGACACGAAAGTTAGATAGGATGTTAGGGTGGATAGGTCAAGAAAAGTTTCCAATCCGGCTATTGAATCGAGCTAGACTTTTTTCGATGGTTGTGGAATCAAATGCCCCACCCTAGAGAACCTAAATTTGAACAAGTGGACTATTAGAGAGTTTTTCTAAGAATCACTTGTCATAGGCCTCAAAGTAGAACTTGTTTAGAGTGAAATCTTGGAATTCCATAAAAATCTTTGTGTCGACCTCCATTAGAAACAAGGGAACGACACGAAAAACATAGGAAGTTAGGGTGGGTAGGTTAGATGATGGTAGGATCAATTACATTGTGTTCCCCAACCGTTAATATATATGTTACCGGACGTGACATTAGGGGACTGTTGGCGCTGATTTCAGCGCGAACTCAAAACAAAGCCAAGTGTCCAATCCGGCTATAGAATCGAGCTAGACTTTTCGCGGTTGTGGAATCAAATGCCTCACCCTAGAGAACCTAAATTTGAACAAGTGGACTATTAGAGAGTTTTTCTAAGAATCACTTGTCATAGGCCTCAAAGTAGAACTTGTTTAGAGTGAAATCTTGGAATTCCATCGAAAATCTTTGTGTCGACCTCCGAACCGAAACAAGGGGAACGACACGAAAGGTACATAGGAAGTTAGGGTGTGTAGGTTAGATGATGGTAGGATCATTTGCATTGTGTTCCCCAACCGTTAATATATGTTCTTGGATGTGACATTAAGGACTGTGGCGCTGATTTCAGCGCGAACTCAAAACAAAGAGAAGTTTCCAATCCGGCTATAGAATCGAGATAGACTTTTTCCGCGGTTGTGGAATCAAATGCCTCACCCTAGAGAACGTAAATTTGAACAAGTGGACTATTATAGAGTTTTTCTAAGAATCACTTGTCATAGGCCTCAAAATAACACTTGTTTAGAGTGAAATCATGGAATTCCATCGAAAATCTTTGTGTCGACCTCCGTACCGAAAAAAGAAGGGGAACGACACGAAAGTTAGATAGGATGTTAGGGTGGATAGGTCAAGAAAAGTTTCCAATCCGGCTATTGAATCGAGCTAGACTTTTTCGCGGTTGTGGAATCAAATGCCCCACCCTAGAGAACCTAAATTTGAACAAGTGGACTATTAGAGAGTTTTTCTAAGAATCACTTGTCATAGGCCTCAAAGTAGAACTTGTTTAGAGTGAAATCTTGGAATTCCATAAAAAATCTTTTGTAATGGAGCCTCCGCACGAAACAAAGGGAACGACACGAAAGGTACATAGGAAGTTAGGGTGGGTAGGTTAGATGATGGTAGGATCAATTACATTGTGTTCCCCAACCGTTAATATATGTCTTGGACGTGACATTAGGGGACTGTTGGCGCTGATTTCAGCGCGAACTCAAAACAAAGCGAAGTGTCCAATCCGGCTATAGAATCGAGCTAGACTTTTCCGCGGTTGTGGAATCAAATGCCTCACCCTAGAGAACCTAAATTTGAACAAGTGGACTATTAGAGAGTTTTTCTAAGAATCACTTGTCATAGGCCTCAAAGTAGAACTTGTTTAGAGTGAAATCTTGGAATTCCATCGAAAATCTTTGTGTCGACCTCGAACCGAAACAAGGGGAACGGACACGAAAAGGTACATAGGAAGTTAGGGTGTCTAGGTTAGATGATGGTAGGATCATTTGCATTGTGTTCCCCAACCGTTAATATATATGTTACTGGATGTGACATTAAGGACTGTTGGCGCTGATTTCAGCGCGAACTCAAAACAAAGAGAAGTTTCCAATCCGGCTATAGAATCGAGCTAGACTTTTCCGCGGTTGTGGAATCAAATGCCTCACCCTAGAGAACGTAAATTTGAACAAGTGGACTATTATAGAGTTTTTCTAAGAATCACTTGTCATAGGCCTCAAAATAACACTTGTTTAGAGTGAAATCATGGAATTCCATCGAAAATCTTTTGTGTCGACCTCCGTACCGAAAAAAAGAAGGGAACGACACGAAAGTTAGATAGGATGTTAGGGTGGATAGGTCAAGAAAAGTTTCCAATCCGGCTATTGAATCGAGCTAGACTTTTTCGCGGTTGTGGAATCAAATGCCCCACCCTAGAGAACCTAAATTTGAACAAGTGGACTATTAGAGAGTTTTTCTAAGAATCACTTGTCATAGGCCTAAAAGTAGAACTTGTTTAGAGTGAAATCTTGGAATTCCATAAAAATCTTTTGTGTGGAGCCTCCGTGCGAAACAAGGGGAGCGACACGAAAGGTACATAGGAAGTTAGGGTGGGTAGGTTAGATGATGGTAGGATCATTTACATTGTGTTCCCCAACCGTTAATATATGTTCTTGGACGTGACATTAGGGACTGTTGGCGCTGATTTCAGCGCGAACTCAAAACAAAGAGAAGTTTCCAATCCGGCTATAGAAGCGAGCTAGACTTTTTCTGCGGTTGTGGAATCAAATGCCCCACCCTAGAGAACCTAAATTTGAACAAGTGGACTATTACGGAGTTTTTCTAAGAATCACTTGTCATAGGCCTCAAAGTAGAACTTGTTTAGAGTGAAATCTTGGAATTCCATCGAAAATCTTTTGTGTCGACCTCCGTGCGAAACAAGGGGAAGCGACACGAAAGGTACATAGGAAGTTAGGGTGCGTAGGTTAGATGATGGTAGGATCATTTGCATTGTGTTCCCCAACCGTTAATATATGTTCTTGGATGTGACATTAAGGACTGTTGGCGCTGATTTCAGCGCGAACTCAAAACAAAGAGAAGTTTCCAATCCGGCTATAGAATCGAGCTAGACTTTTCCGCGGTTGTGGAATCAAATGCCTCACCCTAGAGAACGTAAATTTGAACAAGTGGACTATTATAGAGTTTTTCTAAGAATCACTTGTCATAGGCCTCAAAATAACACTTGTTTAGAGTGAAATCATGGAATTCCATCGAAAATCTTTGTGTCGACCTAAATGCAAAAAAAAAAGAAGGGGAACGACACGAAAGTTAGATAGGATGTTAGGGTGGATAGGTCAAGAAAAGTTTCCAATCCGGCTATTGAATCGAGCTAGACTTTTTTCGCGGTTGTGGAATCAAAAGCCCCACCCTAGAGAACCTAAATTTGAACAAGTGGACTATTAGAGAGTTTTTCTAAGAATCCCTTGTCATAGGCCTCAAAGTAGAACTTGTTTAGAGTGAAATCTTGGAATTCCATAAAAAATCTTTGTGTCGACCTCCGTACCGAAACAAGGGGAACGACACGAAAGGTACATAGGAAGTTAGGGTGGGTAGGTTAGATGATGGTAGGATCAATTACATTGTGTTCCCCAACCGTTAATATATGTTACTGGACGTGACATTAGGGACTGTTGGCGCTGATTTCAGCGCGAACTCAAAACAAAGCCAAGTGTCCAATCCGGCTATAGAATCGAGCTAGACTTTTCCGCGGTTGTGGAATCAAATGCCTCACCCTAGAGAACCTAAATTTGAACAAGTGGACTATTAGAGAGTTTTTCTAAGAATCACTTGTCATAGGCCTCAAAGTAGAACTTGTTTAGAGTGAAATCTTGGAATTCCATCGAAAATCTTTTGTGTGGACCTCGAACCGAAACAAGGGGGAGCACGAAAGGTACATAGGAAGTTAGGGTGTGTAGGTTAGATGATGGTAGGATCATTTGCATTGTGTTCCCCAACCGTTAATATATGTTACTGGATGTGACATTAAGGACTGTTGGCGCTGATTTCAGCGCGAACTCAAAACAAAGAGAAGTTTCCAATCCGGCTATAGAATCGAGATAGACTTTTCCGCGGTTGTGGAATCAAATGCCTCACCCTAGAGAACGTAAATTTGAACAAGTGGACTATTATAGAGTTTTTCTAAGAATCACTTGTCATAGGCCTCAAAATAACACTTGTTTAGAGTGAAATCATGGAATTCCATCGAAAATCTTTGTGTCGAGCCTCCGTGCACCAAAAAAAAAAGAAGGGGAACGACACGAAAGTTAGATAGGATGTTAGGGTGGATAGGTCAAGAAAAGTTTCCAATCCGGCTATTGAATCGAGCTAGACTTTTTCGCGGTTGTGGAATCAAATGCCCCACCCTAGAGAACCTAAATTTGAACAAGTGGACTATTAGAGAGTTTTTCTAAGAATCACTTGTCATAGGCCTCAAAGTAGAACTTGTTTAGAGTGAAATCTTGGAATTCCATAAAAATCTTTGTGTGGACCTCCGCATCAAACAAAGGGAACGACACGAAAGGTACATAGGAAGTTAGGGTGGGTAGGTTAGATGATGGTAGGATCAATTACATTGTGTTCCCCAACCGTTAATATATGTTACTGGACGTGACATTAGGGACTGTTGGCGCTGATTTCAGCGCGAACTCAAAACAAAGCGAAGTGTCCAATCCGGCTATAGAATCGAGCTAGACTTTTCCGCGGTTGTGGAATCAAATGCCTCACCCTAGAGAACCTAAATTTGAACAAGTGGACTATTAGAGTTTTTTCTAAGAATCACTTGTCATAGGCCTCAAAGTAGAACTTGTTTAGAGTGAAATCCTGGAATTCCATCGAAAATCTTTTGTGTCGACCTCCGAACCGAAAACAAGGGGAACGGCACGAAAGGTACATAGGAAGTTAGGGTGTCTAGGTTAGATGATGGTAGGATCATTTGCATTGTGTTCCCCAACCGTTAATATATGTTCTTGGATGTGACATTAAGGACTGTTGGCGCTGATTTCAGCGCGAACTCAAAACAAAGAGAAGTTTCCAATCCGGCTATAGAATCGAGCTAGACTTTTTCGGTTGTGGAATCAAATGCCTCACCCTAGAGAACGTAAATTTGAACAAGTGGACTATTATAGAGTTTTTCTAAGAATCACTTGTCATAGGCCTCAAAATAACACTTGTTTAGAGTGAAATCATGGAATTCCATCGAAAATCTTTTGTGTCGAGCCTCCGCACCTAAAAAAAAGAAGGGGAACGACAGTTTAAAGTTAGATAGGATGTTAGGGTGGATAGGTCAAGAAAAGTTTCCAATCCGGCTATTGAATCGAGCTAGACTTTTTTTCGCGGTTGTGGAATCAAATGCCCCACCCTAGAGAACCTAAATTTGAACAAGTGGACTATTAGAGAGTTTTTCTAAGAATCACTTGTCATAGGCCTCAAAGTAGAACTTGTTTAGAGTGAAATCTTGGAATTCCATAAAAAATCTTTTGTGTCG
Source organism: Hyparrhenia diplandra (assembly GCA_015847255.1). Lineage (NCBI taxonomy): Eukaryota > Viridiplantae > Streptophyta > Magnoliopsida > Poales > Poaceae > Hyparrhenia > Hyparrhenia diplandra. The sequence continues at coordinate 41,575 of JADLZK010006694.1, forward strand.
ACCTCCGCATCAAAAACAAGGGGAGCGACACGAAAGGTACATAGGAAGTTAGGGTGGGTAGGTTAGATGATGGTAGGATCATTTACATTGTGTTCCCCAACCGTTAATATATGTTACCGGACGTGACATTAGGGACTGTTGGCGCTGATTTCAGCGCGAACTCAAAACAAAAAAGAGAAGTTTCCAATCCGGCTATAGAAGCGAAGCTAGACTTTTTGCGGTTGTGGAATCAAATGCCCCACCCTAGAGAACCTAAATTTGAACAAGTGGACTATTACGGAGTTTTTCTAAGAATCACTTGTCATAGGCCTCAAAGTAGAACTTGTTTAGAGTGAAATCTTGGAATTCCATCGAAAATCTTTTGTGTCGACCTCCGTACCGAAACAAGGGAACGGCACGAAAGGTACATAGGAAGTTAGGGTGCGTAGGTTAGATGATGGTAGGATCATTTGCATTGTGTTCCCCAACCGTTAATATATGTTACTTGGATGTGACATTAAGGACTGTTGGCGCTGATTTCAGCGCGAACTCAAAACAAAGAGAAGTTTCCAATCCGGCTATAGAATCGAGCTAGACTTTTCCTTGATTTGTGGAATCAAATGCCTCACCCTAGAGAACGTAAATTTGAACAAGTGGACTATTATAGAGTTTTTCTAAGAATCACTTGTCATAGGCCTCAAAATAACACTTGTTTAGAGTGAAATCATGGAATTCCATCGAAAATCTTTTGTGTCGACCTCCGCACCGAAAAAAAGAAGGGGAGCGACAATAAAGTTAGATAGGATGTTAGGTGGATAGGTCAAGAAAAGTTTCCAATCCGGCTATTGAATCGAGCTAGACTTTTCCGCGGTTGTGGAATCAAATGCCCCACCCTAGAGAACCTAAATTTGAACAAGTGGACTATTAGAGAGTTTTTCTAAGAATCACTTGTCATAGGCCTCAAAGTAGAACTTGTTTAGAGTGAAATCTTGGAATTCCATAAAAATCTTTTTTGTGTCGACCTCCGTATCAAAAACAAGGGGAACGACACGAAAGGTACATAGGAAGTTAGGGTGGGTAGGTTAGATGATGGTAGGATCAATTACATTGTGTTCCCCAACCGTTAATATATGTTCTTGGGACGTGACATTAGGGATCGTTGGCGCTGATTTCAGCCTTGAACTCAAAACAAAGCGAAGTGTCCAATCCGCTATAGAATCGAGCTAGACTTTTTCCGCTGGGTTGTGGAATCAAATGCCTCACCCTAGAGAACCTAAATTTGAACAAGTGGACTATTAGAGAGTTTTTCTAAGAATCACTTGTCATAGGCCTCAAAGTAGAACTTGTTTAGAGTGAAATCTTGGAATTCCATCGAAAATCTTTGTGTCGAGCCTCCGAACCGAAAACAAGGGGAACGGCACTAAAGGTACATAGGAAGTTAGGGGTGTGTAGGTTAGATGATGGTAGGATCATTTGCATTGTGTTCCCCAACCGTTAATATATGTTCTTGGATGTGACATTAAGGACTGTTGGCGCTGATTTCAGCCGAACTCAAAAACAAAGAGAAGTTTCCAATCCGGCTATAGAATCGAGCTAGACTTTTTCCGCGGGTTGTGGAATCAAATGCCTCACCCTAGAGAACGTAAATTTGAACAAGTGGACTATTATAGAGTTTTTCTAAGAATCACTTGTCATAGGCCTCAAAATAACACTTGTTTAGAGTGAAATCATGGAATTCCATCGAAAATCTTTGTGTCGACCTCCTCCAGGTGAAAAAAAAAAAAAAGAAGGGGAACGACACGAAAGTTAGATAGGATGTTAGGGTGGATAGGTCAAGAAAAGTTTCCAATCCGGCTATTGAATCGAGCTAGACTTTTTTTCGCGGTTGTGGAATCAAATGCCCCACCCTAGAGAACCTAAATTTGAACAAGTGGACTATTAGAGAGTTTTTCTAAGAATCACTTGTCATAGGCCTCAAAGTAGAACTTGTTTAGAGTGAAATCTTAGAATTCCATAAAAATCTTTTGTGTCGACCTCTGCATCAAAACAAGGGGAACGACATTAAAAAGGTACATAGGAAGTTAGGGTGGGTAGGTTAGATGATGGTAGGATCATTTACATTGTGTTCCCCAACCGTTAATATATGTTCTTGGGACGTGACATTAGGGGACTGTTGGCGCTGATTTCAGCGAACTCAAAACAAAGAGAAGTGTCCAATCCGGCTATAGAATCGAGCTAGACTTTTTTGCGCGGTTGTGGAATCAAATGCCTCACCCTAGAGAACCTAAATTTGAACAAGTGGACTATTAGAGAGTTTTTCTAAGAATCACTTGTCATAGGCGTCAAAGTAGAACTTGTTTAGAGTGAAATCCTGAATTCCATCGAAAATCTTTGTGTCGACCTCCGAACCGAAACAAGGGAACGACACGAAAGGTACATAGGAAGTTAGGGTGCGTAGGTTAGATGATGGTAGGATCATTTGCATTGTGTTCCCCAACCGTTAATATATGTTCTTGGATGTGACATTAAGGGCTGTTGGCGCTGATTTCAGCGCGAACTCAAAAACAAAGAGAAGTTTCAATCCGGCTATAGAATCGAGCTAGACTTTTCCGCGGTTGTGGAATCAAATGCCTCACCCTAGAGAACGTAAATTTGAACAAGTGGACTATTATAGAGTTTTTCTAAGAATCACTTGTCATAGGCCTCAAAATAACACTTGTTTAGAGTGAAATCATGGAATTCCATCGAAAATCTTTTTGTGTCGACCTCCGCAAAAAAAAAAAGAAGGGGAACGACTAAAGGTAGATAGGATGTTAGGGTGGATAGGTCAAGAAAAGTTTCCAATCCGGTTATTGAATCGAGCTAGACTTTTTTCGCGGTTGTGGTATCAAATGCCCCACCCTAGAGAACCTAAATTTGAACAAGTGGACTATTAGAGAGTTTTTTCTAAGAATCACTTGTCATAGGCCTCAAAGTAGAACTTGTTTAGAGTGAAATCTTGGAATTCCATAAAAATCTTTTTGTGTCGACCTCCGCACCGAAACAAGGGGAACGACACGAAAGGTACATAGGAAGTTAGGGTGGGTAGGTAAGATGATGGTAGGATCATTTACATTGTGTTCCCCAACCGTTAATATATGTTCTTGGGACGTGACATTAGGGACTGTTGGCGCTGATTTCAGCCGAACTCAAAACAAAGCGAAGTGTCCAATCCGCTATAGAATCGAGCTAGACTTTTCCTTGGGTTGTGGAATCAAATGCCTCACCCTAGAGAACCTAAATTTGAACAAGTGGACTATTAGAGAGTTTTTCTAAGAATCACTTGCCATAGGCCTCAAAGTAGAACTTGTTTAGAGTGAAATCTTGGAATTCCATAAAAATCTTTTGTGTCGACCTCCGTGCCGAAACAAGGGGAACGACACAAAAGGTACATAGGAAGTTAGGGTGGGTAGGTTAGATGATGGTAGGATCATTTACATTGTGTTCCCCAACCGTTAATATATGTTCTTGGATGTGACATTAGGGACTGTTGGCGCTGATTTCAGCGCGAACTCAAAACAAAGAGAAGTGTCCAATCCGGATATAGGATCGAAGCTCGACTTTTCCATGATTTGTGGAATCAAATGCCTCACCCTAGAGAACCTAAATTTAAACAAGTGGACTATTAGAGAGTTTTTCTAAGAATCACTTGTCATAGTCCTCAAAGTAACACTTGTTTAGAGTGAAATCTTGAATTCCATCGAAAATCTTTGTGTCAACCTCCGTCACCAAAAAAAAAGAAGGGGAACGACACGAAAGGTAGATAGGAAGTGGTCAAGAAAAGTTTCCAATCCGGCTATTGAATCGAAGCTAGACTTTTTCGCGGTTTTGGAATCAAATGCCTCACCCTAGAGAACCTAAATTTGAAGAAGTGGACCATTAGAGAGTTTTTCAAAGAATCAGTTGTCATAGGCCTCAAAGTAGCAGCTTGTTTAGAGTGAAATATTGGAATTCCATTGAAAATCTTTTAGGTCGACCTCCACGCAAAAACAAGAAGGGAACGACACGAGCGGTACATAGGAAGTTAGGGTGGGTAGGTTAGATGATGGTAGGATCAATTACATTGTGTTCCCCAACCGTTAATATATGTTTCGGATGTGACACTAGGGATCGCCGGGCGCTGATTTCAAGCGCAAACTCAAAACAATGAGATGTTTCCAATCCGACTTTAGAAACGAAGCTAGACTTCTTCGCGGTTGTGGAATCAAATGCCCCACCCTAGAGAACCTAAATTTGAACAAGTGGACTATTAGAGAGTTTTTCTAAGAATCACTTGTCATAGGCCTCAAAGTAGAACTTGTTTGGAGTGAAATCTTGAATTCCATCGAAAATCTTTTGTGTCGACCTCGCATCGAAACAAGGGGAATCCATAATTAAAGGTACATAGGAAGTTAGGGTGGGTAGGTTAGATGATGGTAGGATCATTTACATTGTGTTCCCCAACCGTTAATATATGTTCTTGGATGTGACATTAGGGACTGTTGGCGCTGATTTCAGCGAACTCAAAAAACAAAGAGAAGTTTCCAATCCGCTATAGAATCGAGCTAGACTTTTCCGCATGGGTTGTGGAATCAAATGCCTCACCCTAGAGAACCTAAATTTGAACAAGTGGACTATTATAGAGTTTTTCTAAGAATCACTTGTCATAGGCCTCAAAGTAACACTTGTTTAGAGTGAAATCTTGGAATTCCATCTAAAATCTCTGTGTTGACCTCCGTACCGAAAAAAAGAAGGGGAACGACACGAAGGTAGATAGGAAGTTCGGGTGGATAGGTCAAGCAA
>JADLZK010006695.1:0-112320 GCA_015847255.1 Hyparrhenia diplandra
TGCAACATATAACCCGTTCAACCATTATATATCACGTATAAGTTCACAATTGCATCAGACGGAAAACAACACAGGAACCAGAGAAAAAGGGAAGCAAATAGCGCATAACTCAGTTTAACTTATGATAGATAGCCTTCGATGGGGAGTACCATTACACCACCACAGGCTCATAGGTTCAACACATCACTCCCATTAATACATTTCCCAAACTCAAACTTCATGATTCATTCAAACATAGCATGAAATCACCTACATACTAGAGTAGCACTGGAGCAAACATCTCTGATACCACAAACGGCAGAATTTGTGGCTTGATACTTAAATCTCCTGGACAGTCAGACCTGCAAAGGGGAAATCATAATCAGTCAATGTGGATACAGTTGAGCAATTCTGCACCCAAATTGTATGGATAACAATCATAGAGAAATTAACACAGAGAAGCTCGAATAATTGACCTCACATCACAATGACTCCATATGATGATGCAAAACATGTATAACTTCAAGATCATAGCAAATAAACAGGATTATCATGTCCATAGTTTTATTCTGAACAATTTATAATTGAAAGATCTCTTGACATGCATATCGCATAGTGACAATTGTAAGTATTGTAACCATGAAGTAGCATGATGCTTCGTTCAGTCAAACATCTCTGGACATCACAACAAGCTGCACAAATATGATTACAACATTTTATTCCCAAGCATTACTATCCTATTCATGTAAAGATGTTTGCCTCTAATCACTAAAGAAGCTCATAACCATGAAATTGCATGATGGGGCACATGGATAGTTCAGTTGAAACTCGGACATCACAACAAGCTGCACAAATATGATTACAACATTTTATTCCCAAGCATTACTATCCTATTCATGTAAAGGTGTTTGCCTCTAATTGTGAAAGCTCCGACTATCCAGAATAACTGAATATTCAGACTATCCTCAAATTCATGACTGGTAGTCTACTGCGGGGGGACTACTAGGGCTACATCTATATCATTCTCGCGCAACAATAAACAGTCTACACGCCTCAGTAACCAGTAACCACTAACCAATCATCACATACAAATCATGAAAAGTCCAGTCAGGAGCAAATAAGCAAATAAAAAGAGCAGTAGCCGATGGATGTAGGGGTAGGTACTACGGAGCACGGACCTGGCGGGAGAGACTGCTTGAGCTTGTTAGCCTTGTCGGCGTCGTGGACGCAGAGGGTGTAGAGGTACTTGGAGCAGCGCACCTTGAACTTGACGGCGTCCTTGGCCCGCTTGATCCGCACCGACCGCGCGTCCTTCCGCCGCGCCGTCAGCAGGAAGTCCTTGATCTCGTGGATCTGCTTCGGCTGCCGAGGAAACAAAAGAGAAACACGAACGAGTCAGCAGTTTGCGCCGTCCGCCGCCGCTCAGGTGGGCGTCCAACCATCAGCGTGTGGCGCGGGGGGCAATCTCACCATGGTTGCAGGCCGGGCAGAAGACGCTGCGATGCGAACCCGAAGATGAGAGATGAGAGCCTGAGACGACGGCGGCGGCGGATATAGGAGAGGGGTTAAAGTTAGGGTTTGAGGAGGGTGAAGCGAGAAGATCGCCTGATATGGGCCGTAACCCCAGGCCCAGCTTTACATCGTTCGCTTGGGCCATGCTTAAAGCTTTGGAGTCTTTTTGAGCCGTGTCGAAAGCTTTGGAGCCTAGATGGGCCATTCCTAAAGCTATGAAGTTTTCTTGGGCCATGACGTCAATAATCCATTTTTTTGTCCCCTAAAAAAAACTTGCTGCGTTGTAATGTGAACTAAAAAAAAAAATGCATGCAAATATAAGTTATAACCATATTTGAATATCTTGGTGGAACAGGCACCCCAATTATCCACCAAAGGACCGAATACAAGGAGAGAGCTTATTTCACTTGTCACTAAAAAACCGAAACCGCTGCCAAACATGCTCAACTAAGTCCCATATTGGAGTTGGAGTTCGACTACATGGCGATTCGTGTTACAGGCTCACAGCATGAACCAATAGTATACGTTCCAATTCCAACTTCTGTACACCCAGTGACGTGTCCTACCCATCTACTGTCACGTGTCCGACCACAACTTCACGGCCCGACGCACAAAAACCCGCCGTGCACCGGCCTTGCTGACACGTCCAATCCAAACCAAAGCAACGCAAGTCGTTCGCACAACAATGCACGTACAGATCCCGTAGTAGGCACCTCGACACGACCCTCGGCATCGCAAGTCTCGGGCGACACGCGACCATGGCGGGCGGTGTCGGCCGCGGCGTCGTCGCGGTGGCCCTATCCATCCTCCTCCTCTGCTTCGCCTCGGCTGCGTCCGCCGCCGCGGCGCCCGGCAGCGACGCAGTGGGCGGCATGGCGCGGACCGAGGCTCAGGTGCGGGCGATGCACGCCCAGTGGATGGCGCAGCACGGCAAGGCGGCGTCGAACGCGCTCGGCGAGCACGACCGCCGGTTCCGCGCGTTCTGGGACAACCTCCGGTTCGTGGAAGCGCACAACGCCCGTGCCGGCGCGCGCGGGTACCGCCTCGGGATGAACCGCTTCGCCGACCTCACCAACGCCGAGTTCCGCGCCGCGTACCTCAGCGCCGGCGCGCGCAGCAACGCCATCGCCACCGCCATTGGGGGAGGTATCGCCACGACGGCGTCGAGGCGGTCAAGAACCAAGGCCAATGCGGTTAGGACAACATCACATGATCACCATAGTAGCTTTAGCGGGATATACGTTTTTTTTCTTCTCGATCTTTGCATTACTTACGGCTCCGGCCGATGTGTTTTGCATGGTGCGGCCGGCGGCGAGCAGGTAGCTGCTGGGCGTTCTCGGCGGTGGGCGCGGTGGAAGGGATCAACCAGGTCGTGACCGGCGAGCTGGTGACGCTGTCGGAGCAGGAGCTGGTGGACTGCTCCAAGAACGGGCAGAACAGCGGGTGCAACGGCGGGATGATGGACGACGCGTTCGCCTTCATCGCCGAGAACGGCGGCATCGACACCGACAAGGACTACCCCTACACCGCCCGTGACGGCAAGTGCAACGTCGCCAAGCGGAGCCGCCACGTCGTGTCCATCGACGGCTTTGAGAACGTGCCCCGCAACGACGAGAAGTCGCTGCAGAAGGCCGTCGCGCACCAGCCCGTCGCCGTCGCCATAGAGGCCGGCGGCCGCGAGTTCCAGCTCTACGAGTCGGTAATTCAGCTACCCAGCTTTTCCTGTGCAAACAACGTACGTGTCAACTTTCTTTTCTTCCAAACACTGACGTCCAATCCAACGTGCAACACGACAACCATGGCTTGCAGGGCGTGTTCACCGGCAGCTGCGGCACATCGCTCGACCACGGCGTGGTGGCGGTAGGGTACAGCACGGACGACGGCGGGCAGGACTACTGGGTGGTGCGCAACTCGTGGGGCGCCGACTGGGGCGAGGGCGGCTACATCCGGATGGAGCGCAACGTGGGGGCGCGCGCCGGCAAGTGCGGCATCGCCATGGAGGCGTCCTACCCCGTGAAGAGCGGGGCGAACCCGGACCCGTCCCCCTCGCCGCCGCCGCCGTCCCCGGTGGCCTGCGACCGCCACAGCGCGTGCCCGGCGGGGAGCACCTGCTGCTGCACGTTCGGCTTCCGGAACGTGTGCCTCGTCTGGGGCTGCTGCCCGCCGAGGGCGCCACCTGCTGCCCCGCCGATCACCCCGTCTGCAACGCCAGGACCCGCACCTGCGCCAAGAGCCGGGGCAGCCCGGACACCGTGGAGGCCATGATCCGGTTCCCGGCCACGCGACACGCGGGGTCGCTCATCGCAGAGGAGCTAGTTGATTCGGTTTTCGCGATTTAGTTTAGGCGTTGCTTACACGTTTTTTGTAATTATAAATAAACTCTAGGATTTTTCTCTACTATAAATATTAAGCACTTGTAAAGTACGATAGATATTTATATTTCCTACACACAGAGTATATAAGCATGGCTAAAAAAATAAACAGATGATTTCAAGTTTCGGATGAACACTTGACAAGAATTAAAGCTTTGGAGTCTTTTTGAGCCGTGTCGAAAGCTTTGGAGCCTAGATGGGCCATTCCTCAAGCTATGAAGTTTTCTTGGGCCATGACGTCAATAATCCATTTTTTGTCCCCTAAAAAAAAAAACTTGCGGCATTGTACTGTGAACTCAAAAATAAAAAACATGCAAATATAACCATATTTGAATATCTTTGGTGGAACAGGCACCCCAGTTATCCACCAAAGGACATACTAAAATGTAACATAATACAAGAAGAGCTTATTTCACTTGTCACTAAAAAAACCCAAACCGCTGCCAAACATGCTCAACTAAGTCCCTCCTTAGTTGGCTTTGGCTTTGTGCTGGTTGAGCACAGATAGCATCATTTGTCTGGAATACATTGGCAAAGCAATCAGCAGGCCTTTCATTAATGTTTGATGGCAGAACAACCGATATCCCTGAAGCTTCGTTTGGATCAAAATAGGCACTTGCCATGTCTTTCTCGTTCTCAATTGTCATATTGTGGAGTATGATGCAAGCTTGTATGATTTTCCCAAGAGTTGCTCGCTGGAAGAATCGCATTGGACCACAAACAATGGGGAAACGAGATTGCAGGACAGCAAATGCTTGTTGGGCATCTTTCCTTGTGTCTTCTTGATACCGTGCAAACAAGTGTTCCTTTTCTGTTTGAGGGTTAGGTATTGTCTTCACAAATGCAGTCCATTCTGGGTAGACTCCATCGGCGAGATAATAGCCTGTATCATATTGTTTCTTATTGATGGAAAATTGCACCTGAGGAGCTTGCCCTTTTAACACCTCAGTGAACAATGGCGAATGATTGAGCGCAATGATATCATTGTTGGACCCAACAACACCGAAGTAACCATGCCATATCCAAAGGTCTTGTGAAACAACAGCTTCAAGAAACATTGTGGCTACACCGTAATCACTATGATTAAGTTGACGCATCCATTTCGCTGGGCAATTATTCCACTCCCAATGCATACAACCAATGCTTCCCAACATGCCAGGGAATCCACGGTCCTCGCCAATTTGTAGCAGACGTTGCAAATCTTGACTATTAGGGCCTCGCAAATATTCGCTGCCAAACTTGTCAATCACCCCTTCTGCAAACCGCTCCAAACACTCCCTTGCTGTACTCTCACCAATCTGCACATATTCATCAACAGCATCTGCCGGGGAGCCACAAGTTAACATACGAATAGCCGCTGTGCACTTCTGTAAAGGTGAGAGACCTTGGCGATAAAAGCCATCCCTTCTTCTGGTGAAATAGGTTGACCATTCACCTAGGGCATGGACGATACGTAGAAAGAGGGGTCTTCTCATTCTGTACCTTGTTCGGAATAGCTGCTCATTACAGACTGGATCTTCAGAAAAGAAATCAGCCACAAGCCGCTGATGTCCCTGTTCATGATTCCTCCCAACAAACCTCCTCCTACCACTACGGTGGTGAGATGTACCAGCTTGTTGAGCTTCAATCTTGGCTTGAATCTTTGCGGTGATCCGCTCAGAAAAATTGTGCAACACACTTTGCTCAGTAATGAATTCTTCCATGGTGTATATGCCAGTTGGGTTGACAGTGGTGCTATCTTCAGAATCATCTGAGCAAGAGGATGTGTCTGATCGATGGGGCATGGCTAAAAAAAAATAAACAGATGATTTCAAGTTTCGGATGAACACTTGACAAGAATTAAGCAGCAAAAGTATTTTTTAGGTTAAGATCATTTGGTATTTAGAAATGAAAGAATTAATCCTTTCCGGTCCTTTCTCCACCAAAATAAAAGGTCCATGTGCAATCAATGAGAATAAATCATGTACTTCCATTACACATCTCGTTCTAAAGCTTACTCTTGGTTGATTGATGGATTCAATTGTACAGTAAGTTAGCAGAATAGGCATTGACATGATGAAACAATTAAAAGAAGATACAACCATAGGAATTCAATCTTCAGTATGGACACTTGGGTAACAAATTCCTTGCTAAAGCAACAGCTCCCTTTGAAGAAATGGTTAGTAGAACAATCTTCTAACCATCCAAAGCATTCAGTAAGAAATGTCTAATGCACTTGTCGTATAACCAGCGTGGCAGCGTGCACTTATACCACACATTCACACTCTACCTCATAAGAGAAATGTCCAGGTATTTTTCTATCAGACCAGCAGATCCATCATTTTCTATTGTTTACTGGCAGATCACAGGTTCTCAAAAAGAATCGAAATATTCATCATCATCATTGAAGATCCAAAAATCAACTCCTCATCTACTGCCTTTCTACAAACCATTGCCCATGTCTCCAACCGAGGTAAGTCACAGATCAACGCGGAAGGAGGATGGAGAGCATACCTGGGAGACGAAGCCTTCTCGGCAGGGCCCACAGGGGGAGTAGGAGGAGCCGTGGAGGCAGGCACCTACGGTTGGAGGCGGCGTGGAGCGGTGGAGATCCTCGGTGAGTGGCGCGTACTTGAAGAGAAGGAGCAGTAGGTCGTGGGTTGGCAGAGGCTGCGGCGGCACTCTGTAGCGACGGCCGCAGCGGCGGTGCGGGCGGAGCTTCCACTCCGGTGGGGACTGGATGGGAGGCGACGCCGGCGATGCGTGGAGTTGCAGGCCTTCCGGTTCACCTGCTTAAGCCCAACACGCCGGAGAACAAATAGCAGGTGCAATGACAGTTGACCGATTGGCAGGTCACAGGGAAGGAGAAGCAGGAAGGTTATACAACGGCGGCTACCGTTGAGGTGCCGCCGGGGGAGGGCGGACGGCGCAACCGGCCGGCGGACGATGAGGCTCGAGGGAGGGACAAGCGGCCGGTGAGCACCAAGCCCCGCTCCGACACGGCCCAACAACATTCGCAAGCTCGTGCTGAGATTTCGGCCCGACTAGGATGGACTGGTCATCGCCGTGATACATCCCATCAAACTTGCAAAGCAGTCCAGAGTCTCAGCGACCCGTGCAGCTAAGGAAAAAGTGGTCCCTCAATTATCACGATAGTCAGCTTTTGGTCCCTGATCTTCAAAACCAGGCACAGGTCGTCCCTCGTCTATTGAAACCACGCACAAAACATCCCTCGGTGGTTTGGACTCTGGTATTCACCGTGCCACGTCGGCTTAGGGCCCACGCTGAATCAGCCTTGCCCAAGATCTGGTCGAGCTTGGCCAAAAAAATATTTCCCCAAATCAGAACACACTCGCACACAGACGAACCCTAGCTTCGGCATTCGAGTTGTGAGCGGCGGCGGCGCGGCGGGCGCTGTCGACGGCGGCGTGGCGGGCGCGGGGCGCAGCGCGCTGGCAGGAGCAGTGTTGCTGGGCTGGGCGGGCGACGGAGATTGCTTGGCATCTTCGTGAGTTGGGGCTTGGGCTGAGCAGTGCCGCTGGAGCTGGGCAGAAGACACGAAGCAGCGAAGCACATAAATCGTGCTACCCACGGTGAGTGCTAAAGCACATATCGTTCCCTGTCTTATTGAGTTGCTTTTGTTTTTATTAATTCCTTGATTCTCTTGGAGATTGTGTAATTTAACAACGGGTACATCTAAGTTTGATTGCAGCTTATATTTTAGAGTGCTCGTCATATTTTAAGGTCAACAGGCACCTTTATGTTTGACACTGACAGTGAGTACATGCCTGGAGACTCATGTACTTCTGGTGATGATGAAGAAGCAACTGAGATTCATAGGAAATTTAAGAGTTAAGAAGGTAAAGAAGGGTGAGACAGCAAGCTTAGATGATGTGATATATATATGAGGGTGTTTCTTATAACTAGCCAGAAAATGGACAAGAGGATGAGGATGATGGCAACAACACTCCATATTCAGACAGTAGTGATGCAGAATTTGTTGATGAGTTAGGAGGTACAGGGCAACGTAGCATGTATCCAAGATACAACAAGAAAAATCATGTTGTCAAGTTTGAGTTGGGAGTGAAATTTAATTCCAAGAAGCAATTCAAGAAGGCTGTAATTAAACATGGCTTGGATGAGAGAAGAGTTATTCGGTTTATTAAGAATGATGAAAAAGAGGGTGAGGGCAATATGTGACTGGAAAGGTTGCCCATGGGTACTGCATTTGCTCATGTGTCTGCTCAGGAACCCGCAAAGAAGAAGCTTATTCCAAAGAAATATGAAACTACTCCACTCCAGATTCTTCCTCCATGGCAATCTGATAAGATGTGATGTGTGTGTGTGCCTGGCTGTATGTCAAACTTGAATAAATATGTGTTGTATGATGTATGATAATTATGTACGCAGTAAACTTAGTACTGTTGTTATCTATTTCCTCTTATTATGCCGATGACAATTATGTATTAATGGTATCATTTATAGTATGCGAACCATCTAGTCTTATCTATTTGCAACTATTTTTTAGAATTATCTATTTGCAACTATGTGTGTTGTCATTTCAACTCAGTGTGGGCCCTAAACTGATGTGGCTGCTAGTACAGCGAATACCGGAGTCCAAACCACCGAGGGACGTTTTGTGCGTGGTTTCAATAGATGAGGGACGACCTGTGCCTGGTTTTGAAGATCAGGGACCAAAAGCTGACTATCACGATAGTTGGGGACCAAAAGTGGACTTTTTCATGCAGCTAATATAAAATTCATGATCAAGTCTTTTTAAACGGACTGGTAGTTTGGTACTGCATTTACTAAGCAATAACAGCAACGATGACGGCCCAGTAAAAAAAAACAGGGAAAAAACATTGAGATTAATATCTCTTGCTCGTTGACAATTTTGAGCGTTCAGGATGGCATCGCATAAAAACTGTGGTAAAAGGCTACTGAAGAAGTAATCAAGCCTTTTGCAGTATGTGGATGCCAAATGCAGTACATGGAACACCAACCAGTACTACCTAATGCTAACATATATCTCCCTCGCCCCCAGCTCCAAGCATCAAAGGTAGCAACCACATGCTAGTGTGCATCAAAGGATGTCATTATAAACTTCCACTAGGAGAACTTATTTTACTTGTCCCCAAATGGCCCAAACTGCTGCCAGATGTGTTCGACTAAGTCCCTTCTTGGTTGGCCATGTGTTGGTAGACTACAAAGAGTAGCATTCCTCTGTTGTATATTGGCTAAGCAATTGGCTGGCCCAGTTCTGATGTTTGACGGTAGAACAGCTGATGTTTCCATAGCTTCACCGGAGTCAAAGCAAAGCAGTTGCCATATCTTTCTCATCCTCAACTGCCATGTTATTGAGTATGACACAAGCTTGAAAGATTTTTGCAAGAGTTGCCCGTGGGAAATAGCGTATTGGACCACGAACAATGGGAAAACGAGATTGCAAGACTCCAAATGCACGTTGGACACCCTTCCTTGCCTCTTCTTGATGCTGTGCAAACAACCTTTCCTTTTCTGTCCGAGGAAGGGTATTGTCTTAACAAATACATTACATTCTGGGTAGATTTCATTTGCAAGGTAGTAACCCATATTGTATTGACTCTTATTGATGGAGAATTGCATCTGGGGTGCTTGCCCTTTCAAGATCTCATTACACAACGGTGACTGATCGAGAACACTGATGTCGCTGATGGACCCAACAACACTCAAAGAAGTACACCATATCCAGAGATCTTGGGAAGCAACAGCTTCAAGAACACATGTGGCAAAACCATGATCACTATGATTAAGTCGACGCATCCATTTAGGAGGGCAATTTTCCCACTCCCAATGCATGCAACCAATGCTTCCCAGCATGCCAGGGAAGCCACAGTCCTCACCAATCTGTAGTAGTCGCTGAATATCAACACTAGTAGGGCCTCGCAAATATTCTCTGCCAAACTTGTCAATCACCCCTTCTGCAAACCGCTCCAAACATTCCATTGCTGTGCTCTGACCAATCTGCACATATTCATCAACAGCATCTGATGGGCAGCCACGAGATAACATACGAATAGCTGCTGTGCATTTCTGCAGAGGTGAGAGCCCTTGGCGATAACAAATATCTGTCCTCTTTGTGAAATAGGGAGAGGTCGCCTAGGGCACCGGACGATACGTAGAAAGAGAGGCCTTCTCATTCGGTACCTTGTTCTGAATAGTTTTCATTATAGACTGCATCTTCAGAAAAGAAATCAGCGACAAGCCGTTGATGACCCTCTCCATGATCTCTCTCTATGTATTTCCTGTTACCAGTCCGGCGGCGAGATGTACCAGCTTGTTGTGCTTCGATTTTGGCCTGAATCTTCACACCGATCCTCTCAAGTAAATTGTGCAGGACACTTTGCTCAGCAATGTATTCTTCCATAGTGTATATGCCAATTGGGTCAATGGCATTGCTATCATCAGAATCATCTGAGCAGGAAGATGTGCCTGATTGAAGGGGCATATCTAAAAAGATAAACAATTAGACATATTTTTTTTAATGCAGGGGGCCATATGATATTGCACAAGAAAGACTAATTTCAATTGCATGCAAAGATAGAAATATTGGATTCAACTCAAAGAAGTACAAAAACTATTGTATGCCAAGTGCATGTACAACCACTGACATAAAAGTCATCACCCCCATATAAATCATATGTAAAACTTGAGTCATTTTTTTATCTTGCTTTTTTTTACAAACACAAATATTCATAGTATACTAGTATACTACTATCAACCAAGCAACAATACTCGACTCACTTCATCTGTTACAGAAAAGCATTTCAATAACAAAAGAAAAGGCAGCAAATTACTCAAAACATATTGTGCCCCTGAATTTTTATCCATCATTTGCAAAACGGCACGCTAATAATAGTACAGGGATCTGTGTTCCACAGATATGCTTCTACGTTTAAATTCCAATATGTATAACCAAAAAATCAGTATTATGTAAAGTTTACAACCTAAAATAGTCTGCTTAAATAGAAAATGGGGGAATTTAGCAATCAGAATTCAGAAACATAACAGTATAATAAATAAAAAAAAATAAAGACAAGAAGGAACTAACCTGCTAGCTGCCTGGTTGCTGCGCGGTTGCCTGTTTCCGGCACTCCGCCTATCCCGCGCGGTGTGTGATGCAGCTCCCAGCCGCCAGCCGGAACTCGGAAACGCTGGCCGGCGATGTGCCGCCACTCGATTTGCCGGCGTCACCCTCGATGGATCGATTTTTCCCGCGCTGCACCTCGATTTGGTTCCTCCGGCGGCACTAGCGGCCTAGGGTTCCGCTGGCAGTAGCATAGCAGGGAACGATGAGGGGCGTCCGCGACCAGCGACCACCGGGAGAAGGGGAGAAGGGCGAGTGGGCGGCAGGCGCACGGGAGTAACTGGAGAGCCGCCGGGTCTGGGCTTTTTCTGGCTTCCTGCTTTGCTGGGCTGGGCTACTTGCTGGGCCTCTGGGTGGAGCAGATTTGATGGGAATTCCGATTTGATGCTGGTCTCATGGTTAAAGGGCGGCCGAAGATAGTTTTGCTGGGCCTCCGGTCGGGCTACTTCTTTTTTTTCTTTTTCTTTTTGCGATGACGCCTTAACACATGTTTCATTAAGCAAAATAGAGTTTTGTTACCACAACAGAGGGAAAATGGTAGTCTAACGATTACCGAACTGCCGGATCAACCCAAACATGAAACAAATTACGTGGCTAAAGTTTCGGTTGAATCTTCAGAAAAATCATAGAAAATTTATAGAAAATCCAATTTTGTTGAACTCCACGTGAGTAGATCTACACAAGTAAAGATATAATTCAATGTGAAATGTATATATTATCCTAGTCACAAATATATGACATGGAATTTTCATAATCCCTTAGTTGCAGTTTTAAAGAACACTTTCATGGGGATATTTTGGCCCACTGTTTCCAAGAAAGTGAGATGCGTGTGATGAAATCAAATAAAATCCACAGTGCTCAGTTTAATTTCACAATTTCATAGGTTTAAGTATTTAGATGAAGCATGGTGTTATGAATGAAATGGTCCCAATGTAGTTTCACTCAGTTTGCAATGCATGGAATGATACAAAACAGTCTCACTGGAGTTTCATTGAATTTCAATGCCTTGGCCATAGTGCATAAATTATGAAACCTCGTTTCAACATT
Organism: Hyparrhenia diplandra; assembly: GCA_015847255.1. Classification (NCBI taxonomy): domain Eukaryota; kingdom Viridiplantae; phylum Streptophyta; class Magnoliopsida; order Poales; family Poaceae; genus Hyparrhenia; species Hyparrhenia diplandra. The sequence goes on from JADLZK010006695.1 coordinate 12,016, forward strand.
GTACAATATGACCAAGATTCACAGAAGAGACTAATTGATTTCCATCAAACCATATCCCTTTTGCTATTTTCAACAATTTCTTGTTATTTATACATTTCCTCAATTAACCTTGGACTACTTTCTCATTTATGTCATTTGTTTAAAAATTCAAGGTCAATCATATCATTACCTAGGACTAAATATTTAGAGTTCTCATGAAATACACTAGTGCCTTAATCGTGTTGTCATTCGATCCACCAAAATCCACGCCTAAACGCACTTTAGGATGCCACCCTCTTGTTCGTCGCTTTAAATTTTAAATTATCCCTCATGGTTTTGAGAATGGATCATATGTTCGTGTTACTAAGAGGATCAAACATATTTATAATCATGATATATACATTGACCATTCATCATCATACCAATAAAATTCAGTAGTTTGATGAGCATATCAGCTAACAAACGGTCATTTGGCTAATGAGCCAAGGGTTTTGGTTTAAGTTAGTACAATATAGCTATTAGAACTAAAATCTTGAGAGTGCAAGTATTAGTTATTTTTTGGAACAGTTCAAACTATTTTCTACCACCATAGTAGATAGCTAAATATTAACAAACAAATGCTAAATATCACATGATATAGGCAGAGCAGACATTTTCACATGCGGTTCAACAACAGGTTAGTTTAAGCATCAAACTAACCGTAGAAAACTTGAACTTGTATAAAGCAGTTTCCACAGCTATATATATACACATATACTAGCTACCAATATATCTGAACTAACAAAGCCTTTTACTAATTCTTGCTGCAGCAAAGCTATCATTGTTAAATTATTATAATAATAGTGTTGACACCCCAAATTAGCTTGGGCTAAGGCATAGTAAAATTCAGAGCTATCAGTTTGATAGTTTAGTTCGAGCTGGTTGCCACCACATAAGCATCTAATATATATAGGGCATGCCATTTTCAAACAGCCACCATATGAACTTGTACACCGGCCCAGTTGACAAGATAGTTCTCAAGAATAGCCGGATACAAGCTAGCAACACTACTACAGAATTGAACTTGCATGGTGTTTAGTTTTTATTTTCCGTGGCGAGCATTTAGAAAACCGCCACGGAAAATAGTTGGCCCTAGCAGCCCCGCCGGGGAAAAAACCGCCACGGTTGTCGATTAACCGTGGCGGGTATTGTAATAAAACCGCCATGGTTAATCCCCATTAACCGTGGCGGTTTTATTACAATGCCCGCCACCTGGAAAAAGGCTCGGGCTATAAATACAGCCCCAACCTTCTTCTTCCCCACGGGATTTTCGCCATTTTCTAGGGTTTTGAGCTTCAAAACTCTAGAAAACACCATTTCTAGGGGTGGGGAAGGTTTTGCCCTTGGTTTGATTGAAGTTTGGCGCCGCTAGGTATTTCTCCTCTTTCTCCCTCTTTTCTCTCCCTCTCTCCCTCTTTCTCTCCCTCTCTCTCTCCCTATGCATGGTCCTCCTCTCTTTGAGATCTAATTGAATGTGGTTTGTGCTCTCTCCCCCCTCCCTCCCTTTAATTATCTCTCTACCCCCTCTCTCTCTCTCCCCCCTCTCTCCCCCTCTCTCTCTCCCTTTCTTTTGAGATCTAGTTTTGATCTCTCCCTCTCTCTCTCTCCCTCTCAAGCTAGCTCCTCTCCCCTCTCTCCTCTCCTTCTCTCTCTCCCTCCCCCTCTCTCTCCCTCCCCCCTCTCTCTCTCTCCCTCTTTCTCCTCCCCTCTCTCTCCCTCTCATTTTGAGTGTACGTGCTCTCTTTCCTCTCTCTAGCTACTCCCTCTCTCTCTCTCTCGTATTCCTCTTTTTGCACTTTAATCATCGATACTTCGATCTCTAATCATCGATCGCTCTCTTTGCTTTGATTTAATTAATTTGAGCAGCCGTCATGGCGCGAATAGGGATTGGATGTACAAAAGCCGAGGATGAGTTTGGATTTCGTTGATGATGTGCGAAAGAAGTTTATGCCCGTCAGCGCTTGAAGCATCGAATCAATCGGGGTTCGAAGTAATGGTGTGCTCGCGTTATAGTAGTGCAAGCATATGTTCTTACACAAGGATGACATCGCCGTGGAGCACTTGCCGCGGTATGGTTTCATCGAGGGAGCCGAGGTACACCGTGTGGAAGTATCATGGTGAAAAGAATCGAGTGTCGCGGCCGGGTTCATCTGGAGGACCCCGGCCGACCGCAACGACGGAAACAACGGTGGTGGACGAAGGGCGAGAACAAGTTGATAATCGTGATTACATCACCGTAGATGAACCGCCGGAAGACATGCCGTAAGACAATGCGGGTGGAGAAGATGGTGAGCGGTCGATAGTTGATGACATGTCGCCCGAGGATCTTTGAGCTCTTCGAGGATATTGCTAACCTCAAAGATGAAGATGACGTGTTGTTTGGCAATCCAAGATGGCTCGAGAATTTTAGGCAGGATGAAGGCTGCGGCAATTGACCCTCTATACAAAAGACGACGGCAAATGTCCGAAGCATTGCACGGTGCTACATTTTAACCTTACGATGTTGATGCTGAAGGCTCGCCACGGGTGGTGGTCGACACGAGCTTCAATGACTCGTTACGGTCCTCGGTGACACTATTTTACCCGAGGGGAATAAGGTGCCCGCCAATACCTATCGGGCGAAGAAGTTGATTCGCCCCGTGGCTATGAAGCTTAGGAAGTTTCATGCGTGCCCCAACCATTGTATTCTATACCGGGTAACTATGCGGACTTGCACAACCGTCGCGATGCGGCGTGAGTCGTTACAAGAGGAATGCCGGGCTGTTGTGCCACCGATGAGGAGGGACCGTCGAGAGGGCCCAAGAAGCGTAAGACGGGCAAGAAGAAGCGTCATGCCACCTCCCGAGGACGAGGAAGAAGAGGGTTACACCGAGAGGAAGATCCCTGCCCTATTGGGTGTGGTACCTACCCATGCTCGATCGCTGCGTGCAATTTTGGGAACCCGAGGAGGATGCCAAGGCGATGTCCGGCATGCATCGGGCGGAGCATATTTAAAAGGCGATGGCAAGCTGCGACACCCCTCGGATGCCAAAACGTGGAAACGCATCAATGACATGTTCCCGGAGTTTAGGGACGAGCCCAGAACGTAAGGTTCGCTTTGAGTCTCGACGGGGATGAATCCGTTCGGAGACCTCGCAGCACGCGACAAAGCACCGGCCTGGTCACCCTCACCATATACAACCCGCCTCCCTACGAAAGTGTCCGGCGCAAATATCTTCTATTGGCCATGCTCATTTCGGACCAGCGGCCGGGCAATGATATAGATGTGCTCATTGAGCCAATAATGGAGGAAATGGCTTAAGCGTGGAAAGGGGTCAAGATTATGGATGCGTCCGAGAAGAAGAAGTTCACTCTAAAGGCCATGATAATGGTCACCATCGATGATTACCCCGCTCTCTTTTTCATTGTCGGGCGATTAAGGGGAAGACAACTTTTGCACAGTTTGCATTGAGAATACCGCTCCATTTACCTTAGCGGATCCCAAAAGGCGGTGTACATGAAGCATCGTAAATTCCTCTGCAAAGAACACAGTACCGGGATACTTCGATGGATGAGTACTTTGACGGCGAGCGAGAGGTCAAAACGGAGGAGCCGAAAGGGTAAAGTACAGGCCAAAGGTGTTTGAAATGGTGAAGAACATAAACCACGAGTTCGGAAGAAGAAGAAAGCCCGGTGGGCCAAAGGCAAAGAAGAAGCGAGTTTTAAAAAACGCAAAGTGGAAGAAGAAGAAGAAGAAGAAGAAGCGTGAAGCGTAACCCAATCCGGCACGGCCAAAGTCCCATTCAAGAAAGCGGTCGATTTTCTTCAAGCACCGCCATCTTGGAAGATGCTCCATACACCCCATGCCATCGATAACATGCATCTACGAAGAATGTCTTCGAGAGCTTGGTCGGGATTTTCCTAGATATCAAGACTAAGACGAAGGGACGGTGTCAAGTCACGTCGGGATCTTGCCGACATGGGCATCGGGCCCGAACTTCACTCGATACCCTCGGGGAATAGCGGAAAAGTCGACCTTCCGCCCGCGAGCTACAATCCGACACACGGGATGAAAAGAGGGATTTTTGCAAATGGCTCGGGGATGTCAAAGTCTTGGATCGGTTTTTCGTTCCAACATGAAGAGCATTGTATCGATGAAAGACCTCACACCGTCAAACTTCAAGGCCCATGACCGCCATGTCATCCGACGGTGTTCCTTCCAATTGTGATTAGGTGCATCGCCCCGAGTTCTTGAAGATGGTCGTTACACGCCCTGTGCTACTTTTTAATCGCATCACGAGAAGGTCATCGCCGAAAAGGACCTCCCCGACCGAAAAGAGTTCATCGCGGAGACTATATGCCGATTCGAGATGTGCTTACCACCGCCTTTCTTCGATATTATGCCACACCTCATGATACACATGGTCGATCGGATAGAAGAACCGGGGCCTCTCTACCGCACGAGATGTGGGCCGAATGAGCGGTTCATGTCCTCTCTTAACAGATCCGTCCTTAACCGTGCATACCCAGAGGGCTCTATGATCGAGGCATACACAACACGAGGCCGTTGCGCTTGCACTAGATACATCCGGGATGGAAATGTAATCGCCTACCCGACCACCCACACGAAGCGGGACCGCGGGGATGGGCTGTGCGGGGAGTGAAAGTACGGACCGATATAGACCAAGAAACAATTGAAGAAGCCCATGCGGCGCTCGAACCGCTTAGTATCAATGGAAGACCGGGTTGAGAAGCATCTCGGAGGAAATTCAAAGACGGCTGGCCGCGCGCACGGAGGGGTGGGTACCGAGACAACACCGGATGAATTTCACAACGTGATCCGCGAACGTGGGATACCCCTAAACGCGGAGACCGAAGAATCGATGCTTGCATACGGCCCATCTAGCCAAATCATCACATGGCAAGGTTACGACATCAACGGATACGGGTTCCACACGAAAGAAAAAGGACAACAAGAGCACGTCACGTAACAACGGCGTTCGGTATGAGGGCATTGACATGGCCACCAAGAAACTCAAGATATACTATGGGCAAATCCAAGAGATTTAGGAACTTGATTATGGCGTAGAGCTACGTGATACCCATTTTCCCGGTGCGGTGGGTCAAGCCAACGGCGGTTGACGTGGGACGGTTGGGTTAACCACCGCTCAGCCTCGAAAGTACTGGAGATGATGAGTGGGTACTCGCGAAGTCGCGTGGCCCGTAGCCTACTACCCCGGTGCCCAAATCGCAGGGCAAAAGCAACTACATGCGGTCGCGGGGGAGGGAAGCAAAGGATCGTGGGAGCCGATGGAGTGCGTAGTCCTCGAAGAGTACAAAAACTACGCGAGTTTACGCTCTTTACCGATCATCCAACCAAGATCAAGGAATCTATTAATGCCGAGGCAACGGCGATGATGAAATGTCCCCATACTTATGAGCGGCTAAACGAGGACGGCTTGTATATCATATACAAGCAACCAGTTTAGACGCGATGTGATAAGGATAGTTGGGTACTTCTGAGCCAAATTTGTATTTTTACACATTTTTTTGTATTTGTAGACATTTGTTCTTAATTTTTTGTATTTTTAGACATTTTTTGTATTTTTAGTTTATTTTTTTTTTTTTGCCACTACTCTATATATGTAAAATGGAAAACTATGTAATCATGAGAGGAATTCAATAAATCTATGTTCTGAGATGACTACGTGACACTACATACTACTACTCGTACCTTTTCACTATAATAAAATGCTCGCGTGTGTTCCGTAGAATCCAATGGCATCCGAACCAACCGATAAAAGATCGTGCAATGGGTGGCCGAGGCGAGGAGGATGTGGCCTCCACGTCCGATTCTTCCTCCGACGGTGGATACGTGAGCGAAGAGTTGACACCACCGAGGCCCACGAGAAGAAACGTCCTAGGGAGGACGAAATTGATCCGGGACCGGGCAACCGAGAGGAGCCCAACACACGGGGTTCTCGTGAGTGGACACTGAAAACCAAAAACGTAAGTATACGACAAACACAACGTCGTGTGCCTCATGTAACTACACGTGACTAATTTTAGTTGTTGTCGCGTGACGGTTACCATTGGTGCCTCTGCGTCTAGAGTTTGGTGAAGAGAGAGCTCGGTCAGGAGGGGCAGGAATCGGTCCCACCCCCAAGACTTCGCGACCACCACCTCCAAGAAGTCCAAGAAGTCGCTTGAAAAAGAGGCCAGCACGGGAGGCACCGTAAAGGCGAGGTGGTGCGTAATATATTGAGGATAGGGCTGAATGGAGATCCCGTGGAGCCGAGAATCTATCGGGGCCACCTATAGCAACCGGATCTCCGTTATAGCCAAGGAGGGCGTGCCCATCACTTACCTAGACGGAGGAATGTCCCGAAGGTCTTTGAAGAAGAGGTGTGGAAAGGCGTGTCCGCCGTCTGTTCCATTATCCGGGGGGAGGCGAGGCTTTGACAAAAAGAAATGCAAGAAGTATGTGCTAACCGTTGCAAGTAAAGCGCCGCACCACCGAGAACAATCTGTACACAAACTATGTGCGAGAAAGGCAAGTCACCACTTCAAGCCTACAACTTCTTAAAGCAACCGATGCTGGGATGAGTTCGTCAACCTTACGACTAACGAAGAGTATGAGGCCAAGTCGAAAATGGGTAAAGAACTCGCAAAGAAGAAACGAACTCGGGCACAACCTCGGCATGGTAGGATATTTTGGTCATAAGGGTGGATGGCGGCGGAAAGAAAGGGAGGACGCCGAGAAAGGGATAGAGAATCCGTTGCTAGACCTTCCCGAGAGGACACGTGACTTCTTCTATGCCCGTCACCCCAAGAAGCAAAAGAGACCGGCAAAGACGTCCAAGTACAATGACCCAAAGGTCGACGAGGTGGAGAAGAAGGTGATGTTTGTCAAAGAGGCCAAGGCGCGGGGAGTTCCAACCTAGGAGGGAGCACGACGAGCCGGCCAGAGGCAATCGGAAGACCCGAGCACCATGGCCGAGTTCGGGGCCGGGGCTCGAGGTATAGGCTGGAAGACCGTGGATTCTTGGGCATCCGACGCGCCGGCTACCACACGAGGCAGAGGTACAAGGAAAACCTTAAGATGCAAGGCTATGAGGAAGCCATAAAGGACATAGTTGAGAAGAAAATAGAAGAGGTATTAACGACAAGAGGTCTTTCCAACATCCAAGGTGTGAGTACGAAAGTCTTTGGAGCTACGAAGAACCCAATCGACGATCTCGTCGAACCCGCGGTGGGCAAGCTCTATATACCCGTTGGCGGGGAAGGGGAAGAAGAAGGAGGTGGGAGCCACGCCGTGGTGTCCGGCGCACCACGGAGAGATATGTTGTACAATAATGAGTCGGTCCCACCCGACTATGCCTTCGTTTATCACGGAATCCATAGAACCGGGCCTTGGTGATGAGGAGATCGATATCCCAGGTGAACAAGGAGAAACAAGTACTCAAGGACCTTCAGGTGGAGAGGGAGTACCTATGGAACAAGGAAGACATTGTCCTGTGGAAACCGACGACACCATCTCTCGAAGGTAGCGCCCGCAGCCCTCCTCCTTCTCCCCGGGTGGTGGTGGCGATGGCGATGATGATAACAATAACGATGGTGGCGAAGTCCTCGTCCGAACCCACCTCCGGAAGAACCGGAAGGAGGAGACGGGCGCAAGACACCCGTACGGCGACGGCGAGAGGACACCTTCTCCTAAGTGTGACAAGGGGCTCGCCGCCCTCCCACGCCGTTCAAGCGCCCAATGGTCGAGGAGGTTTCGAAAATGTGAGCGGTATAGAAACAAAAATACATGGCTAACTTGTACTATGCATTAATTGGTGGCTAATGTAGTTCAATTCCACATGCATAGGATTGTCAACACCGCCTCGAGCGATCAAAAGGACGATGAGGTCGAATGTTCCCCCCAAGCGCCGAAGAAGAAGAAGCTATCAAAAGAAGATGAGGAAGTTCTTGCCCTTACCAACAAATACTTAGATGATGAGGCCAGGAAGGAACCAGCGGAGAAGGAAAAGGACCTCCGATTGGCTAAGCGAACCAGGGGGCCGTGAAGACCGGCAAAGCTAGGTGCGTATATGCGTGATAATCTCAACCAAACTTAGCCAGACATTTTACGTATGCGTACGTAGCTAGAAGATGCTAACGTACATCCCCTTACGTATAGGAATTATATACTCCATTGGCGGGGACAATGGGTCGCCCGGACGCCGGGGCATCGGTTTGAGCTTGGCAAGTTCATGGTGCCAAAGGGCCGGCTAATTGAGGAAGAGGAGTGGGACACTCGCGGGTTCCACCGATTATATCGGCATGCGATTGATCGGGGTGACGGAGTTCCATTTTAGGGTTCCTAAAGAGCTCTTTCACTTGGACTTCGATATTTCACCGCCAATAGGCTTCGACGAAATGTGGCGGTTGCTACGGCGCGAGGACCTCGACCAATCCATTGTCACCCTCTATCTTTGCGTGAGTTTGTTTATGCATTACCCGCTCGTACACCACTAATTCTAGCTCTCCGATCCTATAATGGCGTGACCACATGTGCTTGCGGGGATGCAAGCATTGATAGCCCGAACGAAGAATGAGCCAATTGTGTTTCTATGTCCGGCGTATATAGGCGTGGCGGAATTTTACGGATCTTTGGATGGAGAGCCGGAGGAACGAAGAGCTCGGGGGAAGTTGGGCAAGGCCGAACAATATAAACACTATAAAAGATTGTGCGATGCAAGAGTTAGAGATGGCGGACTACATCCGTAAGTGCATGAAGAAGATCAAAACGGAGGCCGATTGTTTCATTGCGGCCCAACATATCAAGTAAGTCAAAAGCAATACTTTTTTTTTTTGAACACTTGGAATCTATTTCTAATCAAATAAAATGGTGTAGCATGGCCGGTATACAAACAACAGACACACACAGCCTTTGGATTACTTGGCTAATCTTCCCTCGGGATGGAGCGGCCCTTATTTGGACTCGTTGTATGATACGCCAAAAGGCCTCTACAAACATTTTGAAGAGGCCCCGCGGTATAAGTCATGACACTTGTATACTATTTCATACCACAAACTGTAAGTCATGACACTGTGGGATTTCGCATGCAGGGGCTTACAAGGATTACTTGAAAGACCCCGAGTCATTCGATCGGAGGGCGAGCATACGCAAAGAAAAACATAAGGGCCAAATGAAGATCGGGGCGAGATTACGAGGTATATGCAGCATTACTCTCGTTTGCTCGTCCATATTGAATGGTCTCATAATATTCTAACCATTTTCTCGGTACATATATCGTGCATGCGGTGCGGTAAGCGACCTTTTGGCAAAGAACGTGTGGTTTCTATACCCGTGACGTTCATATCCCGCAGTTGGCGTGTATCGTACTACGTGGGCGCGAGCCGACGAAGAAAACCACGCCACAATTTTTGGACGAAAAGGCTTGGGGCGACCTTTACGTTCAAGAAAATGGTTGGCGCCATCCGGAGGGGCGTCATTGAGGACGTTGTGCTACCTACCGGCCATTTCTTCGACCCTAACGGCGACCTTGCTAGAAACGAGGACTTATGGGAACTACGGGATTTGGAGAAATAAGCTAGACATGAAGGACTATACGTGGGATGGCCCGAGTTGTAACCTAGCTAAACGTGATTGAGCAATCGATCGTTCGATCGAGTTTTGTAAATTCCGATGTGTGTGGTGGTCACTTTTAAACTCTAAGCGCTTTAATTGAATGTCCATGTTAGTTGAATGTTAAATTGTGATGCATGTTTAAGATTTATGTGAATATTCTCTTATTTTATTATTTAATATGTGGTTTAAATCATAATTTATAATTTTATAATATTTTTGAATTTTTTTTTATTTAACCGTGGCGGGCTTTTAACAAAAAACCGTCATGGTTAATACATTAACCATGGCGGGCGCGTAACGATGCCCGCCATGGTTAATCTATTAATCGCGGGCGTTTTTGTTAAACGCCCCGCCACGGTTAATCGATTTTCCATGGCGGGCATGGAGTCCGCCCACGTTAATCGTTCGATTAACCGTGACCCTAGCTCCGTGGCGGATCCAATGCCCGCCACGGAAAATCGAAAAAATGCCCGTCACGGAAGTTCGATTCTGTAGTAGTGCAATCATTTACAAACATATATATAACCATCAAACTGTCGATTTACTCGCAAAAAAAAAAAAAACTGCAATTATCGATACCAGGTTCAATTGTAAAGCGGATGCATACTAGCTTCTGGCTAGAGCATCATCGCTAGTCATCTACTGGACCATTTTGCATCAGATGTTTACAAACTAAGCATTGGTGGTCCAGATCAATATATCTGCACGTTAGTTTAACGTGACACAGATTACTCAATTAAGCACCAACTATCATGGACATTATAGATGCTCTAGAGTCAAGCTTGACAACATTCGAACAAAATGACTTTCAAACATAGCACACAGACCATTTGCTTTTTTTTTCCGAACGGGTTTGCCACACTAGACCATTTGCATTAACTTAGCACTAAAAGTTTGATCTTACAAAAAAAAGCAGATTGAGAATATCTCTCAATGAACAAATAATCCAACAAGCAACAATAACAAGTAAACAACAAAGACTATGGCGTTCTTGATAACTCAGACACAAGGCACCAGCAATTCAGTTCCGTTATTTATAGCCTGAGCTCGTTGTCACGCATTTGTAGGCCTGACTTTTAGTGGGAGTAGCACACAACGCCGCATAATCCTGATGCTGTAGATAATTTGCAGAGTTTGCGGTAAAACCTTCTTCTTGGTTTGGCATTCAAAGAGAATAGTATAGAAACCATGCGGAGGCGCTTTGCTTTTCTCATAATGTAGTATATAAGACTCATCTCATCTTGTGTGGCGTGAAACTCATATATTGCCACACATTCTAGAGAGTCTAAGGTGATGGATTTGTCTGTCCAGACTTGATGACAGTTGCAGTTAGATGGGCATGGGATGTACCCAACCTGAAACATCAAAATTACAGCAATAGTCTGATTAATACCTGAATTGATTTTGAAAGGCACAGTCGTCATGTCAACAAAAGAAGGGCAAGATGATAGATCGATAATCATAAGAGTCATACGTACCTCCCTACCCGACAACTCAAGCGTCACCTTTTTCACGCATCTACATTTCCTGAGAAGGTTTAGAATTGTTGGGCCAAACCTGTGCCTAGTCTCGTTCACCCTGAACTCTAACTCTGAATAATAAGGAAGGTTGATATTCTCTATAAGATTGTCTTGATCTGCATGATCCTGCAAAAAGAGGTACCAAACAATGAACTATCTTATTTTTTTAGATGAAATGGACTATCTTATTAGACACATGCATCTTAGGTAAAATCGATGTGCAAAAACGATGTATATCTCTCTATTCTCTATAAATTGAAGTATAAGATCTTTTTTTCGAAACCGAGCACTTTAGCCCGTACTTCAAGTATAAGATCTTTTCAAAATAACTTCACATTTCATATACTAGTACACATAAATTACTAGCGCTACTGCAAAGTGCAAGTGCAACGTAGATATGTCCCCGGCCGTTTAACCAGAGTAGATGTGCCATACATATACGTACCAGTGAATTAGGGAATTCGAGGCGTAGAGTATCAACACACTTGAAAAGCTGCAGGATCCTTGCGAAATCAGACCGGCCTCCGAGGGCAAGCAGATAATTGGACTCGAGCTCGGCCACAACGAGCCTCTGGAGGCTGCTAGTAGGTAGCTTCCGGTGTTTAATCTCCTCGGGGCAGCGGTCTTGCCAAATGAGCTGTTCCAACGCCGGCACGCCGAGGAACATGGAGGCTCGGGTGTAGCTTAGCACAAAGCACTTCTCCACCAACATCAGGCGGAGGTTTTTGGCCGTCACGGTGAGTTGCTCCAACACCAGGATTCTGGAAAGCACCATGCTCACCAGTGACTGTGCGACGACGTTGAGCATCCTCATGCCGCCGATCTTGTGCAGCTCCAGCATCTCGATGCACGGGCAGCGCAGCGACACGACTTGGCTGATTCCTCGCCGCCGTCCTTAAACCGGACGTCGCAGATGAACAGCTTGGTCAGCTTGGAGAACGTGTCTCTGGTCGGCATGACGAGGTCCACGCCCACGAAGGTGATGTTAAGCTCCGTCACCCTCGGGAAGCACGGCAGCTGGAGCACCACCGCCGCCTCCTCCTCCTCCTCGTCATCCTCCTGCGGCTGCGGGTACAGGTTCACTGCGGCGGGGGACAGGTAGAGGGCGAACCTGCCGGAGATGCGCTGAGCGGCGAGGTTGAACAAGGTGGCGACGAAGCCGATGGGGTCGTCGACGCTGTCGCGGCGGTGGACCGAGACGAACACGTCCCGGATGTCGACGTCGTCGGCGTACCCGCGTAGGACGCCTTCGACGAGGTCCGGGAAGCGCGACACACGGGGCGCCTGGACGTCGTCGAAGAAGAGCAACGGGAGGCGCTTCCAGAGTCCGCTCCAGCGGCGGGAGAGCACGCAGGTGCGGACCGCGTCGACTTGGGGCACCAGCACCAGGATCAGGTGGAGCAGGCTGTCCGGGAGCTCGCTGATCCGGTCCCGACTATCTTCAGGTTTGCCGTCGTCGGAACGGGAGATCACTCTCACGCTAGCATTGCGAGCCATGGCGGCGGTCGATGTACTAGGGGAAGCAGGGAAGCTTGTAGGGTTTTGTGGCGGCCTGCTTGCTGCTGTGTGAGGTAGATGGAGGGGGAGATCACAGGGATTTTGTAACGGAGGCATCCGAGCAGAAATGGTATGGTCTAACTCTGAACAGCCGGCTCACGTCAATGTTAAACTGGGGAATGAGTTGGCGGGAACGCGCGCCTGGAGCATTAGGAGCCGTTAGGTTCATCGAAGACGCCCTTTCTGAGATGCATGGCTGGCGTTCCTCAGCTCAGCATCCAACTGTATGCGTGTATCTCAATTGAGACGAAAATGGAAAGTACGAGTGATGACTATATAATAAGCTGTTAAAAAACAAAGAATATATAAGATGTGGTGTGAACTGGAGTTTATTTTGTGCAGCGGACTACACATTCATACAGGGTTGGCTTATTATGGCTCGACCATGTTGAGTATGTTCCAAATTCAGTCCATAATAGAGGCCGGGCTTCTGCCGGGCCGAAGCGGAGGCCCGTAGAAGCCGAAGGCCGGGCCGGACGGTACATATACCCTGCTAGGGTTTCCACCAGACGTATCGTCTCATTCTCTTATAAGCCGCCGCATCGGCGTTGTAACCGACTCTTGATAATAGTGAGGAGTGTTTGCTGGCTGGCGCTCGTGGTTTTTTACTCTCCCAGATTGGGAAGGTTTTTCACGTTAAATCTTGCGTCTATATGTGGTTTGATCTTGTACTTCGTCATTTCCTGTCGTCACCGTTTATAACGTACCATCGTTATAGCTCAACGCTCTTTATACAAATGAGACAAAAAATTAGCTCTTGGTTCGGCTCATTAGTGAGCTCGAGCTAGCTAGCTGCTCGTATGGCTCGTGAGCCAAAGCACAAAAACATGTGCATATGTAAAGATTGTAATGGCAAGTCAGCAACAAGTGACATGCATATTTAAAATAAAAATCAATAAAATACATATAATGGAATTGAATAAAACGAGCCGAGTTCGAGCTGAGCCACTAATGAGCGAGTTGAGCGAGCTAGCGAGTTATGAGTTTTCCGTCCAGCATGTAGTTCTATTTTCCCCTGCCAGCAGGGCGTTGCTCGCCTATATTAGTAGAGCAACCACAATGTATATGGATTACTTGGTCCATATGAGTGAGACCTGTGTCAGTGGTCTATAGTTATCATTGGTTCCATAATGTTGTATACTATGGGACCCACCATCACATAAATAATCCATTCCACTTCTCCCTACCAGCGTCGCCTCTCCTCTCCTCCGCACCACGACACCACCACACTCTTCTCGTATAGAGATTAGTGCCCACCTCCTCTTTCTCCGCCGATGGATGACGCCCACCTTCTCTCTCTCTCCTTTGCGACCTAGGGTGACCGAGATATGGCATTCCTCTATTCTTCACAGAGAGGTTACATGCGGCGACTGAGGCCCAAGGTTGGCCCTTTCTGACTCGTCCGCTTCTCCTTCCCTAGCGTGGAGGCAGCGTCGTTTGGTGGCAGTTTTCTCCACCAAATGTTTGGTGTGCAGATGGTGGCCTGCCACACGGATGCTTGTGGCATGGTGTCCTGGTGGGCAGCGTGGATGGGCGGGCAGGCGGCCTCGCGAGTAGTATGGATGGCCAAGGCGGCAGGGTCAAGGAATATGACATAGATGGAGAGAGAAATATAGTCGGCCATAAGTCTATGGGCGACCTTTGCTATGGACTCATGCATTGTTTTTCTCACATCGTTTCAGCTAGTCCATAAGCAACAATTTAGTTCCTATGGACTGCTTTTGAAGCACATTGTGGTTGCTCATATTGAAGTGATTTTTTCAAAAGAAATCACAAATTGGTTTAAATAAAAGATCTTAGCCAAGTAGGGCTTATTTGTCCAATAAAAACTAGTACTATAGCGCAAAATAAGAGAAATAGGTTCTCAGCTCGTTCCTCGACAAGATCTCACTCAATGGTTTAGCATATATCTGATGTGCACCTGCCAAAGTCTTGCTTCATCTTTTATTTTTCTGATAAGCATGAGTTGTAAGGAAAAAGACACCTAACACGGGCCATATATAATTCTGGTGGTTGATTGACAACATGATAAAATTAGCATTGGCCATATACAAGAATGGATTGAATAAAGACAACATAAACATCAAGTAATCAACACCTCAAGGGAAGCTTGACAATAATGGAGTTATCACAAGGTAGGAGAGAAGGACTCACCTAGTTACAAGAACTAAAATAAGAAACCAAGCTGTTTAGAGTCAAGCCATGTATAACACAATGGTCTGACTGAGAGTTTCTTGCAGCCGACAAAAGTGAAGCTTAATTTCACTTGCAAAGAGAGGTACATTTCCAAACAACAACTAACTTGATGATTGTTTGTTGTTGAAGATGTAGTCATTTCTTTCTTCCCAAATAATGCATCACACTACAATTATAATGACTTCCATGATGAAATGCACCCCTATGCGAGATTTATGTTGTGTGATCATCCGAATGGATTCTCCATTGCATATTCAACACAAGGAACCTAGTTTTATGATGGAAGAACACTCGAAGAAAGAGGTGCATGGCTGTTTCCTGAACACCCTCATGACACATGACGCAGAAGTAGCCTTCCTACAAAAATTCTTTCCTTCTCCCTCAGTATGTTTCTGGTGTTCAAATGGTTATTTAAGAGGAGCCATGTAAAGAGCTTGGTTCTAGGGGTGCACTTTAATTTCCACAGCCAAAGAAAAGGTGCAGGTGTGAACGAGAAGCAAATTGGTGAGCATAAAACTACTTAAATTTATGAAGTGAATTCCACATAAACTTCCACTAGTCATTTTGCAATTGTGCACCGAATTCAAAAGATCCACAATTTCAAAAAATTCTTCATAAGTAGGTCACTAGGAGCTTGAAAAGATCCAACACATTTTCTACAGCCATAGCTAACAAGTTGCTGCATAAGGGAAAAGATTAGGGGAACAAGGCTATTAGTGCAACATCCAATAAATAGTCAAACATTTGAAAACTAGAGATCAATCATATTGTTGATGTTTGATGCGGCAACATGCTGTGGGGTACCTAATATGACCAAAATCATAATCGTAGGAACTCAGAATTTCAGTTAAGAAAAATAGAATTGGCCTAGTTTATAAGGGAATCAAGGCTTGAAAACCTCCCATACACATGAATTAATACACAAAAAAACCCCACATAACCATAACACATTATATAGCCTAGTGGACTAACCCACAACAACACACTTACATAGAGAGGTAACTCACAAACCAACGACATCCACCACATGTCATCATTGCCGAGCTTATCACAAGCAACAAGGAGTAGCTCTGGCCGTCCCTAGTTAACAATCCAAAGTCCCGAGTCTCGCCTCGCATTGTCGTTTAATCCTCTCTATAACAACATGACCTCACATGGCGTGTACGGATCCTTGAGAAGCTTAGATGGTGTGAGGAGACATTACATCATGATCTTCCTCAACATGGTTGGCTTGTCGAGACCATTGAGTGAATTCCTTGATGACAAGGTAATATCTTTGGACCTTGAAGGGGTTGATGTAATGCAATAGGGTCATCTCGAGTTTCATCTTCTTCCCATGTGACTCCTAGTCGCTTCATGATCACTTGCCTTGCTCTGCTCTACGGCGTCACCATGCAACTAAGCAATGGCTGCTGGACGTCGTTGCACTACGATGGCTTTCTTGACCTCTTATTCTCCCTTCATGGCATCACCGACCCTTTGGTATGGAGCAAGCGGCGTTGTTGGATAGGCAAAGTTACTGGTTGGATGAAGTTTGCTAGTGCTACCTCATGTGCAATTGGACCACCATACTCTAATGAAGGCGGCATAATGTGTCTCTATTCCCTCCAAATTGTCCATGTGGGGCTCGGCATCCGCGGCGAGAACCAAAGCCAAAATGGGGCAGCATGAATGTCCGGTCTAAACACACCACAATAGAAAATGATACCTCCTCCTCCTGAACCTCATCATCGCCTCGCGGCCGCCTTTGCTAGTTCCATATTCTCGAGTCAACAAAGTATCGATGGTGAATGCATAAATAGCTATTTGTATTGGTTCAGCGGCTAGAATAGCATAATACCCGGCGTCCGGTTAGGCGTGCTTTGCCTTACGTTGGATTGTTGTGTTTGATGATGTTACAAGTGGTGCCCCTTCCACTCTTTATATAGATAAAGGGCATGTACATTGATCTAGTCCTAGTTAGTTACAACAAAAGCTATGGTTCTATTACAGTGATTGACTTTCCTTTAATCGACTAGGTCGGTCCTTGTAGGCTTCGAAAACAAACACCATGCTCTACATCCTCTAGCGGACCTGCGGCCCGGCCCATCTTCTTGCCAGACGGTCGATCCTATATATTGGGCATCCTTATGATCTTGGTCCATCACATATCAGTTTTATCTAGGAGCAAATACCTTGAATTCTCATGAAATACATTAGTCCCTTCACCATGTTATCTTCTAACTAATAACCGCTTAAAGCTAGATGCGCTTTTAGACTGCTACCCTTGTTCGTCGCTTTAAATTATCTCTCATGGTTTGACGATGGAACATGTATACTAAAAGGATCAAGCATATCAATATAATAATGTTATATTTGTTTGACAAGTAATCAAACCAATACAATTAGTTCAGCGAGAATATGTTTAACAAATGACCTAAGGTTACCATGGTTTGAATTAGTACAATATATATAGCTATTAGAACTGAAATCATGAATGCAAGTAGTATTATTTAAAACTATTTTACACCACCATATTTGCCTCTTTTAAATGACTATAGGAGACAGCTAAATTTTCATGAACTCAAAATATTAACAAACAAATGCTAAACATCTCATGATATAAGCAGAGCACACATTTTTGCACGTGATCTAACAAATAGGTTATTTTAAGCATCAAACTTAACTCTCCTAGAACATTTGTATGCAGTAGTAGTTTTCACACAGCTAGACACAAATGCTATGCTATCTAGCAAAATTTATATGAACTAACAATGACCTTTACTAATTGTTGCAGCTGCAAGACTATCGGTGGACTCTTAAAAAGCTACATGGATGTGAAGATCGATCCAGCCAACATGCTTGAGTGAGCTTCTTTTTTTTCGCGATAACGCCTAGGCGCATTTTTCATTAAGCAGGATAGAGTTTTGTTACACATAGAGGAGAGATGGTAGTCGAGCAGTACCGAACCCCAAACCGACGAAGAAAAAGAAGAAGAAAAATACAAACAAAACGACAACACTAGCAAAGAAACCCCGTGGCGCGCCAGCCAACAATTCCGTCCTGAGTCTGTTCTGGGCATGAAACTTCCTCACTAGTAACACATGTCAGACCTTGCGTCTAACAACATCAATTGCTCCAAGCACTCAACATGCATGGAGCCGATGTGAGTCTGTTCTGGGCAGCAAACTCACACACACAAAAATTATTTTTAATCTGGCCAACTTAATTTTTCTGTGTGTGCTCTACCTTTAGAATTTTTTTCTGTCAATTCCATGTGTACACCGTCATACTTTTCTGTGCGTTTTCACATGCACAGAAGAATCTGAGTTTCCAGTAGTGCTCTCAAGCACATAGCAGTATGATACGGATGGCTGGAAGCTTTTAGTTCGGTGCCACCACATAAGAATCTTGGGTATGCCATTTCAAAACAGCCATGAACTATGAACTTGTACACATGTTGACAAGATACAATTCTGCAGTAGCCAGATCCAAGCTAATAACAATCATTTACAATAAGCATGGATATATATACCAGGTTCAATCGTAAGCGGATGCAATACTAGCTTATGGCTAGAGCATCGTGGTAGCCATCTATACTGAACCATTTTGCATGAGATGCTTAAGCACTGGCGGTTCAGATAAATATATATTTTGCATCTTATTAGGTTAACGTGATACAAATTACTCTAATTATTAAGCAAGAACTATCATGGAACATTGCAGATGCTCAAGAGTCAAGCATGACAACTTTCGAACAAATTGAAATGATATATATATATATGCTGACTTCAAACATATAGCACAAACTCGACCATTTTGTATTAACTTAGTGACTACACTTTGATCATACACTGCAAATAAAACAGATTGAAAAAATAAAACAGATTGAGGATATCTCTCTGAAGAAGAAATACTCCAACAAGCAACAATAACAAGGAAACAACACAACGATCGACTGACGTTCTTGATAACTCAGCAGTTCAGTTTCTTTTTTATTAGCCTGATCGAGCTCGCCATCGTCATGCTCCATGCATATGTAGGCCTGACTTTCAGTGGAAGTAGAACTTGACAGTGAATCCTGACAATGCAGATAATTTGCTGAGTTTGCTGAAAAACCTTCTTGTTGGATTGGCACCCAAAGAGAATAGTATAGAAACCAAGCGCAGGCGCTTTGCATTTCTCATAATGTAGTATATAGTACTCCTCTCATCTTGTGTGGCGCGGAACTCATACATTGCCACCCATTCTAGAGAGTCTAAGTTGATGGCATTGTCTCTCCAGACTGATAGTTGACGACAGGTGCAGTTAGATGGGCATGGAATGTACCTAGCCTGTGAAAGAATAATACCAATAGTCTAATCAATACCTGAATTGACTTACAGTCATGTTAACAAAAGAGGAGCAAAATGGATAATCATATATAAGAGTCATACGTACCAGCTGCCAGCTGCTACTGAACATCTGAAGCGTCACCTTTTTCACACAACTACATTTCCTCAGAAGGTTTACAACTGTTGGGCCAAACCTGTGACTAGTGTGGTTCACCTTGAACTCCAATTCTGAATAACAAGGAAGGTTTGCATTCTCTATAAAATTCTGTGGACCTATACGATCCTGCAAAAAGGTACGGTCCCAAACAATAATCTTTATTAGACACATTGTTTAGCTCTATCATACAACATGCATCCTAATTGATTAAAATCGATTGATGAGTAATTGTTTTCTCACAAATCATCACTTGTCATCATCAAGATACAATCATCGATCAAGTACATACTATATATATGTATAAAGTAAAATTTTCTCTTCAAAATAGCTTCACATTTCATATAATATATAGTACATGGAGGGGCAACGGTGAGGGCACACAATTTCAACCGTGGGCCGATTTGCCACCTGCAAAGTGGAGGTTGTCTACATCCAATGAGTTTCTTTCAAGTTCATTTTGTGCACGTTGTTCAAGATGTGGTGGCTGATTCGAAGACCGCCATGAAGCGACATCGATATCTTTAGCATTGTCTTGAGTAGTAAACTCAATTCTTTTTTTGGATGTAGTAGATCTTTAGTACATATATCTTCTGTACTAAAAGTTTTTTATTCTTAATTTTTGTAATAAGTTTGGCTGTGTGTGGTCAATGAGAGGCTTTAGGCTGTGTGCGTTACAGAGCGGCCGGAATGTTAATTCCATTATTAAAAAATAAATAATATATAGTACATAAACTACTAGAGCGCTACTGCAAAGTGCAAACTTCTAGAGCGTTTAACCAGAGTAGACGCGCGACGTACGAGGGCAGTTTATATAGTACGTACGTACCGGTGAAGCAGGGAATTCCAGACGAAGAGTATCAACACACTTGAAAAGCTGCAGGATCCTTGTGAAATCAGACCGGCCTCCATCGCCAAACAGATAATTGAGCTCGACCTCGGCAAAAACGAGCCTCCGGAGGCAGCTAGGTAGCGTCCAGGGATGAATCTCCTCGGGGCAGCGGTCTTGCCAAAGGAGCTGTTCCAACGCCGGCACTTCGATGAACATGAAGGCTCGGGCGTTGCATAGCACAAAACACTTGTCCACCAGCAAGTGACGGAGGTTTTCGGCCGACAACAGGAGTTGCTCCAGCACCAGGATTTTGGAAAGGACCACGCTCACCAGTGACTTCGCGATGACCTTGAGCCTCCTCAGGCCGTGGATCCTGTGCAGCTCCAGCGTCTCCATGCACGGGCAGCACAGCGACACGACTCGGCTGATTTCCTCGCCGTCGTCCTTAAACTGGACGCCGGAGATTAACAGCTTGGTCAGCTTGGCGAACGTGTCTGTGGTCGGCATGCCGAGTTCCACGCCCACGAAGGTGATGGACAGCTCCGTCACCCTCGGGAAGCACGGCAGCTGGAGCGCCACCGCCTCCTCCTCCTCGTCGTCATCCATATTGTCGGAGCTCCACCCCGGGTACAGGTTCACTGCGGCAGGGGACAGATAAAGGCCGAACCTGCCGGAGATGCGCTGAGCGGCGAGGTCGGCCAAGGAGGTGACGAAGCCGACGGGGTCGTCGACGCTGTCCCGGCATTTGACCGAGACGTACAGGTCCCCGATGTCGACGTCGTCGGCATACCCGCGCAGGACGCCTTCGACGAGGTCCGGGAAGCGCGACACACGGGGCGCCTGGATGTCGTCGAAGGAGAGCAACGGGAGGCGCTTCCAGAAGCCTCGCCAGCGGCGCGAGAGCACGCAGGTGCGGACCGCGTCGACGAGGGGCACCAGCACCAGGATCAGATGGACCAGGCTGTCCGGGAGCTCGCTGATCCGATCCCGAGTATCTTCCGGTTCGCCGTCGCCGGGCGGGAGACTCTCACGCTACCATTGTGAGCCATGACAGTCGATCTACTAGCTTAGAGGACGGGCCGGGTAGGGGGGGTCAGAAGCAGAGACGGTTCTAGGGTTTTGTGGCGGCGCGGCTTGCTGCTGTGAGGATCGGTGGAGGAGGGAGATCACAGGGGTTTTGTAGCCGAGACGTCCGAGCAGAAATGGTATGGTTTAACTCTGCACAGCGGACTCACATCAAGTTCAAGCTCGGAATGAGTTGGCGGGAACGCGCGCACGGCCAGCATGTAGCACTACGAGCCGTTAGGTTCATACAAGACGTCCGTTCTGAGATGCACGGCTGGCGTTCGTCAGCTCCGCATCCAGCTCTTGAGACGAAAATGGAAAGTACTAAAGCTGTGGTGTGAACCGTGAACGAGAGAGGTTTATGTGCGGCGACTATAGCCGATCGACTACACATTCATACACGTTCTCTGTCAGCGTGAGTCAAATTGTAGCTCAAAACAAACAAGTTTCATATCAAAGCACAAAATCAAACAACCTTACAAATATATAAGAGCAAATTTCAGATGAGAACACAATTGAACATCAACAGTGAAGAACATTATATTGGAGCATCAAATTGGAGCAAAGAACATTGTGCCCATCTATGCAAGCGAGATATGCTCGGTGTACTTGGCACGGTGCTTTCGTATTTTCCTAGATTTATTCAGGATTTACCGGCATTGTGCTCTAAGTGGTAGCGGCGTTCCGTCAACAGGCGCCTATGGTGACTTCAGAAATCTACGGATCTGCTAGCTCAGTCCCCGGATGTGCTCATAGAGGTAGGGTTTACGTGCGTGTTTTCATAGAGGTGAGTGTGTGTGTGCATGCGTGTGGGCGTCTCACGTTGTACTGGTAATGCGTAATTCTAAAAAAAAGAAAGGAAAATAATTGCTAGTGTAACCTTCTTATAATGCACAAACAGTCATTCAGTTCCTATTAATTTTATTGATTGATTAAATCATGACAAGAATTAGCTATGGATAGGGGCACATGGAGACAAGCAATCCACGTGTCTGAACCATGACATTTGTTTCTTTTTCTGTTTACCCCTAACTCTATCTTGTATATTGTGCCCTATTTTTGTGTTTCTTTTAAACTTGTTTCCTATGGGTTTCATCTCTAGCCTACCCCAACCAGCTTGGGACAAAAAGTTGTGTTGTTGTTGTTATTGTTATCATAACAATAAATTTAGTACTAACAACAAAAGCTATCTAGGTAGCTTCATCATCACAAATTAAAATTACAGCAGAAGTTCTATTATACTATCAGATAGCTAGTGTTAAGGATCTTTAGCACAGCAAAGCATCTTGTCATTGAAAATTCTTGTCCTTGTGTTAAGTTTTGTGCTTTTGCTGGCAACCTCTTCAATTTTTTGGGACACATGAACTCTAGCATAGTTTTTCAATGCATGGCATTAGCTTTCAAACATTTCTTCTCTTTGTTCTTCCTTTTTGCTGGTCAGTTGTCCCTGATCTTGAGCTCATATGGTCTTCACTTGAACCTCTTGTTCTTTGTCAACATTTTCTGAAAAATCACTTCTTTATTCACAATCTTCATATGTTGTCGCCATTCAGCCCCCAAACCTTGCTTACCAATATTTTTGACTATATGATGATATGATCTTTTCTTCTAGTTTTGAGTAGATTGTGCTACCATTCCTTGAGTTTCTACCGACTCGCGTTCCCGAACCATGAGTTCTAGGGCTCATAAAATCCTAACGGAGACCATGGTCTCTCACCATTAGTTGAAAGGTTGACCTTGAACCATGAGTTCTATAGGCTCATCAAATCTTTACAGAGACCATGGTCTCTCACCATTTGATGAATAACATTTACCTCCTATTAATTGTTGTTGCCATGGGTTTTTTTCTGTAAAGTGTATGTGTCTTCTATGTTGATCCAACTTCAAAACTTTTACATGGTGTGGTATTAGGTTACTAGAAGTAAAGTAAAGCTTCCCTTCAACAAGTTGTCCTATTAGGACATCAAATTTATATTACAAAAACATCTCTCTCATGATAATAAGAAAATGTATGTAGCTTACCTTCACACGATAGGTCCAGGAATCAACTAATATAAATCTCTTCTTTTCATACCTCGTTAACTTTTGCATCCTCCTAATAATAAATTTACTTACAACCATGTTAAGTAATCTCATCATTAAAAAAATAAGTGCATATGGTTTAATGTAGTAGCATTTAACAAAATGGCGTGTAAAGTTCAATGCAATTATTTTTGAATTCATCACCAATAAGTCATTATTTTAAGGATGCACAAATACAACAACTTATAAATTAATAGTATTGATTCAACTTGTATTACCTCACCGCAAATCTCAACTGATATGTTAATTATTGATGCATCATTATTCCAAGAGACGCCAGTTCGGTTGCGGATGCTTTTGATTGCTTTGTAATCTTTCTTCATTTTAACCTCTTTGTCTTCAATAGATTTACTGGACATTGCTTCAGGAAAGTTATCATCATTTCTAATATTCTTAGTTCTTTCATAATCTGCCCACATCTTCCTCTCAATAACATCTCACATGGCATTAACCTCATTTTTTTTTATTGCTTAGTTGTGTAGCATCATCTTTGAACCCCTCACTGTCGGTAGGAAGACCAAAAAATTTAGAGGGCAATTTATTAGAGGCTCTTGGTTGCTTAGCCATTCATCATCACCCTCTAACTGTGGTTTTAAACACAACTACAGAATTTTACTATAGAGACGGCCGACACATCTAGTTTGCTGCCTTTATAAATCCAATTTCTAGAGATGGCTTTTTTTTTTTTTTTTTTTTTTTGAGAATTATTTCTAGAGATGGCTGGGAACATGAGCCGAGTCTAGAAATCTATTTTGTAGTGGGCCTCAAAATACAGCAGCCTCAATAAATTGTTGTCTAGAAATCTATTTGTAGTGGGCCTCAAAATACAGCAGCCTCAATAAATTGTTGTCTAGAAATAAAAAATCGAGACAAAAAATAGCAAAAAGAAGCCCATGTGCCCAGATTGCAAGCCACGAGTCACGCGAAAAATTCGTGCTTCGGCCTTGTGACCTCAAGCCCTCGTGCATATCTCGCCTAACCAGTCCACCCATAAGTCACTTGTTCATTCGAGATACTCATCCTCCTCATTTTATATTTTTATGAATTTTAAATGAGTATTTGGGCCCCTAAACGATTACAAATAGAAAAGGCTCTGAACCACAAAGTTGTGTTACTTTTCAAGACAATTTTCCTTACATAGATGATTTCAGATGAAAATGTTGCCAATTAATGTGCAAAGGACTCAAACAGGTGTACAATGTACTTGGACTTGGTTTTGCCACTCTTCAAGAGTTTGACACACAAGTGACAAGCCTACAAGTTCAGAGGCGAAGATAGAGTTGGATTAGGGTCATTAAGGCGCATTAGGTGGAAGTTGGATGTCCATGGATGTCCATTGGATACCTCTAGTTCAAAAAAAGAATGAACTAGGAAGAGATGGTCCCCCACCAAAATTTAAATTTCTAGGTCATTTGTCAAAATCCATGGATGTCCAAATTAGATTAGTCTTCCACCTATGGGCGCAATAGAGATTTGTGGACGATGACAAGAATTTCATGGGCATTTGCCATATACAGAATGTCAAATAGTTACACTACCCCAATTGTTCAGTGCTTCAAAGGTACCCTACATAAGTCCTATACATGGAACTAACGTATGGTGACTTGAACTTCGTTGTTTGGATCAACAGCAAGCAGCATGTCGACCTTTCGACGCATATAGCAGCTGCTCTGTCTATTACCCGCTGACAGAGTAATTTGCAACTTTTTCTGAAATTTTTCACTGCATCTGCACAACAAGCTCACTAGTCTCACGATTTGATTTTCATCTCCGTCGCCCTCTACTACTACTTCTTGAAGTGAATCCAATACAATTCCGTTTGTGATCAAATGGTTGTGCGTCAAGTTGCATGGGCAGCTTGACAACTCGCATTGATGAGGCTGAAAAGAACAAAAAAAAAAAAAAAAAAGCAATTTAAGATCAGAAAATTAAGGCTGAAAAAAGCACAGCCATATATGCAATCATCTCATGAGAGTATAGTCCTAGAGGTAGTCTTAAATTTATAACTAAAATTAAAGGGTGTACAATAATTGACGATTTGCAGTATTATAACCAACATTAAAGGGGCATATAGATGCTTTGTATAAAAGAAAAGTTGTTTATATATAGAAAAAAACACTTAGTATAAGTAAAATAGATGTACTTACCAGAAATCACTACTCAGTCGCACCACAAGTTTTCTTATACTAACACATTTTGGAGAAGATGTAGCATTATTGGTTCGAAGACATGCCACATGACCGACGAAAATGTTACCACCAAAGCGTCGCACCTAATTTTTCTGTTGTCCTGAAGAAGAATTCTCATGTATTCTTCTGCAGCCTGAAAACCAGTGGACATGATCGAGTTGTCATGAACTCATGATATATCAAATGCTGATGTATATTCAGGTAGGCACACCTGCATGTGGAAGGAACATATCCAGGTCAATTCATCAACGGCGCCGTCGAAACAACCCAACAACGCCAAAGGCTGAAAAAGGCAGATCAGGATGCGGTGGAGGAGGTGGTCGGGGAGGTCGCTTATGCGACGGCCCGCCTCGGGGCAGTTGTCGGCGACAACGTTCCCTGATCCGCGGCCATCGCAGCTCTCCAGCGGGAAGGCGGCGATTTCGACGCATGCATGTTGCCTCCTCCGATGTCGAAATCCTCGTACTCAGCTTGAAAACTTTATTTCAATTGAAGCAATGTCAACGAACAATTTTGCCATGAACCAAAGTTTCCACAAGCCAATATGTATTGATGGCCACCATGGGAGAAGGAAAAAAAAAAGGCTGACGACCTGACAAAGGTGCCGACTTTGAGCCATAGTAGCTCCAGCGTGCCGGGTTACCGATTCATCAGGCTTCTAATAGTAACGGTTGAGTGCTCCTTCTCCTAGCAAGTGTGGTAGGCCCATTTTAGCGGTACTTGGCGCCGACCGCTCATAGGTGGGTGGCACATCGCTACTAGCTTGGTGGGACCATTGGTGTTATAGATGGCACAGTGACAAGAGGAAAGGGGCTGACACACTTTGTTTGCCTCGGTGGCATTGGAAATTTGGAAAGAAAGGAACGTGCAATGCTTTCGCAACTCCCCATCCACCATTAGCCAGCTCTTAGGCACCATCAAGCAAACCGCCCGATCAATGGATCAAAGCCGGGCGTGCAGGCTTTGTTGTCTATTTCCCAAGTAATCGGCATGGAACCCCTTTTTGTGGGAGGCTGCATCTAATGTAAAAGTCTTCTCTCCCAATGCATGCTTTGGAATGATGTAAAAAAATTTCCTACTTAAATATAAAGATGCTAAAGTTTTTTTGCGTATTCGAGTAAAGAAAAACAGTGAGGCTGGGGGTGTGTTGCTGAAGCTCCAGCGAGCTGATTTTGTCGATCTATATTAGCTAGCCAATTGTTGACGGATAGGACAAAGGAAGGTGTGGACATCGTGGTGCAGAGCTCCAAGCTCGAATGAGAATGGAGAAAGTATAAGAAAGAAGCACAGAGTCATGTGGATGAGATCGTAGGAGCCTAATAAAAAGAACGGGTGCGGACGCGTGGGCCTCCTATATATAGAGCCGCCCGACGATTTGTGCTGGCATCGGACGCACGAACCGAAGCATTAACAATATATACAAAGGATCGATGGAAAGAGGTGTACAATGTACTTCAAGAGTTTTCTTCAAAAAAAAAATGTACTTCAAGAGTTTGACACACAAGTTAACAGCCGTCTGTGTGCAGGCAAAGGACATATAGTTGGATTAGGGTGACTAAGGCGCAATAGAGATTATGACGAGAATTTCATGGCATTTGTCATACGTAGAATTTCAATAGTAAAATCACCCCACTGTTCACTGCTTCACAGGTAAACCCTACACAAACCGTTCAATAGAACTAAGTAACTAACGTATGGCGACTTGGACTTTATTGTTTGGATTAGCAGCAAGCAGCATATCAATCTAATTTCTACGACACATATACCAGCTCCTTTGTCTATTACATTATGATATAGTAATGTAGTTCACCTTTTTTCTGAATGCATCTGTGCAACAAACTCACAAGTTTGGTTGCATCTCCGCCTCCCTTTACTACTACCTCTTGGAGTGAATCCAACACAATGCCGTTTGTGATCAAATGATTCTGCGTCAAGTCACATGGGCAGCTTGACAACTTGCATGGATAAGGCTGAAAAGAACAAAAAAAAAAAAAAAAGCTATTTAAGACCAGAAAAGTTACCCTCCATCGATCTAGCTGTACATCATATCCCCGAATCCAGAACAACTATGTTGAAACTATATATGAGCGATTTAATCAAAGGTGTACTATTAATTGACGATTTGCATTATTATCAATCTAAACTAACTTGCATAAAAGCACGTTCTTTATACAATATATAGAAAAAAAAACTTGTATAAGTAATACTTACCTTGAATCCACTCCACCGCACGACAAGTTTTCTTAGACCAACACATTTCTGGAGAAGATGTAATATTATTGGTTCAATAGCATGTGACACGGACAAAATTCTTACGACCAAAGCCTCACACTTGATAATTTTGTTTGTGTCCTCGAGAATTCTTCGGTATCCACCTGCGCTCTGAAAACCAGTTATCATCAAATTAAACGATGATATTCAAGTTTAGTTTATACTACATACTCCCTCCGTCCCTAAGAGCAAATGTATTAATGCGTACTAGTCGGTAAAAAATGTTCATGTCAATAGAACAAAAGGGCTACATTGAGAGAGACTGTGTGGAGCCAGCGCCTCACTTATCGCCCGCTTGAAGCGCAAGGTACAAGGAAATAAGCTACTGTCCCAGCCGGTGTACGAGAAAAATTAAATACTTACTATCCCTACTACAACTATTTAAATAGTTAATACATAATATTAACCGGGCTAAATAGCTGTCTGTAAATAAAATGACCCTGTCTATTAGCCTACTGCTGGCATGGGGTGTTATTAACCATGCTCTAAATAAATGTCACCATAGTATTCATGTTGATCAAATTTTCTTAAATTTGACAAGATTTATATAATATTATTATTAACATTTGTAGTTTCTAAATAATAAGTTCATTATGATAATAGATTTAAGAATCTATCTAACGATAGATAGGCCAGAATGATACCGCTGGAATAAATATATCCAGGTCCAATTCGTCG
Organism: Hyparrhenia diplandra; assembly: GCA_015847255.1. Lineage (NCBI taxonomy): Eukaryota > Viridiplantae > Streptophyta > Magnoliopsida > Poales > Poaceae > Hyparrhenia > Hyparrhenia diplandra. The sequence goes on from JADLZK010006695.1 coordinate 40,507, forward strand.
ACGGCGTCGAAACCATCCAACAGCGCCAAAGACCGATCGTTTAGCTCCAGCCGTTTGAGATGGCGCCCGGCCACTAGTTTGTGACACGGATTCCTGGGATCGTAGAAATTGCTCCAGCAAACTTTGGAGAGCTTGGGGGCGACGATGTAAGCGTAGATGCCCATACCCAATAAGCTCATCAGGGACAACTCCTGGAGCTCTGGGGTGGCAACTTGGAGCAGATGGTCTTGGAACGTTTCATAGGCAACCCGTAGCTTCTCAAGTGTGTCCGATCGTATAGAGACCTTACAGAGGGTATTATCTTTGCTCAGCAGGGGTGATGTTCTCCAGGACGAGCTCCTTCAAGCGTGGGCAGCGGGACACGACTTCTTCCAGTTCACGGCTCTCCATTGTGGCGTACTTCATTGTCAGGGCGGCCATCGCCGTGAACACGCCGGCGGCGTGGCGCAGGCGCAGGCGCACACTAAAGCCCGGGGCGGATGCTAAGCTGATGGCCGTAAATGGCCGTAAACCTTGCGCATACGGGAAGCACGAGCTCCCCCTCCTCCTCCCCGCCGCGCAATAAGCCTGGCAACGAGAGGCAGAGCTCGCCGGCTAGGCGCTCCGAGGCGAATCGCAGCCACGAACAGACATGCTCCGCCGTGACATGACGCGGCTCGCACGACAAACGGATCTCGAGGCGGTGGAGGACCGGAGCGGAACACGCGGCCAGAGCGCCGTCCACGCGCTCCGGGCTGCGTTCCCGGAGGGCGAGCTCGGGGAGGTGTGTCCAGACGCAGCGCCAGCGACGGGAGAGGACGCTGGTGCACGCCGCGTAGGCGGTGCTCGGAAGGCAGATCAGGATGCGGTGGAGGAGGTGGTCGGGGAGGTCGCTGATGCGATCGGCACCGCCTACGGGGCAGCCCTCGACGACAACGTTCCCTTGATCGGCGGCCATCATCTTCTTGTCGCAGCGTCGAAGCTCTCCAGCGGCGGACGGCGACTTCGACACATGGATATGTTACCTCAGCCGTGCCGAAATCGTTTTAGCATGCCGACGCCGCCGCGGGTCGTGTCGGTTTGCCTTGGGTGCGTTGCCGTCCATGATTCTGTTAATGGACTCGATTACGTCATCGTCGTTCCTGGGCCTGCTGCACCCACGAATCTCATCATCTAGATCAGATTACCAAAATCAGCTCTTTTTTTTTTTTGGAAACTCAAATTCACTCCCACAATTTGGTGTTTAGCCTATGTCCATCTTTGTTGTAAAACACACGGACTCTGTCCCTGGAAGAAAAGGAGAAGAAGGATGAATCTTAATCCCAGTACGTTTTGTATGTGGGCTCTTACCGAAACTCGAGCCTCTCGAGGTCTTGGCATGACTAATAACCAATATTCAGATCAATAAAGAATAGTCTTCATCTTGTGTCTACTTGTTCTACTTCTCATCTCTTGTGTTATCATGAGAGACGGAGAGGGAAGGTCCTAACCGCGGTCAACATGTTTCATAACACGTTATCAGCACGAATCATATACTATCATGTACTTGCAAAACAATAATCTTTGATAATTATACTAGAAACATGGTAAAGGTTTATGAGCTCTCTAAATCCTGTAGACCTTAGACTTGTCACCCTTGAGAGACTCATATTTGTTTTCCTAGCATATGAATTTTTAGGATGAATGAATGCTTGGTAAAAATTCACATATACCATAATCTTGAAAAATGCTAGATGCTTCTAAGAATATTTTAAGTAACCACCACTATTTTTTTTCACCTTGCTACTCGTTTACATGTAGTAACTTATATGCATACGATCCAAGTTATGTTAATATGCATGCCTTAATTAAAAGAAGAAGCAATATCCCGAAATTATCCTAAATAGTAGAATTATTTGTTATGGTCATTATTAAACCTATGTAGGATATTTTGCTACCATTGAAGTGTAGTGAACTAAGGATATATATTTTCTTACTCTCTAGAATGAGTATATGGCCTAGAAAAGTAACAAATACATTGTGTGGGACTCCTTTGCATGAGTAAAATCCCAAATTATGATTTTCATAATATTTTCAAGCTTATATGCTCATAATGCTGCTCTACAGCAACTTGAAGCTTCATAATGTCTAGAAAACAAGATGGTAAATAAAATTTTATCAAAGAATATTCTCGAAAAAAATGTCTCCTATGTATAGAATATCACGGAGCAATACAATACGTGAAGTATTGAATTTACCCTAAAAATTACTCAAATGAAAATTGAGTTGGAAATTTTAGACAACTTTATGAACCAGGATATCATCGATTGCAATAATTTTGAATATGTAGCTTACATATGTTACACTACTTGAAGGCATGTGACTTGCATATCATAACTATTGAATATAAAGCATGAAGCTACCGCTTGTCAACTCTAGAAGTAAGACATGCAAGAATTTTTATTATTTAGAACATATAAAGTTTCTCTTGAAGAAGAGCTTAAGTAATGTGCTTATATATTTGTTGTCTTTGAAGCTCGTATCCTGAAGTATTGATAATAGTGGGGGTGGTGCATAAGTTTTAATTTCTTTTGAATTAAGTGGTTTTATTTCCACTTCTCTTAATGCAAAGACGTCGGAAAAAATGTATAAGAGCTATTGTTTATATATGGCTTAGATTTGTAGCTATAATTCTATATCTTCTGATTTTTTTTTGATTTTCAAGATTTTGGGTAGTTCGGGAATATTCGAATTCAAAATTTTAGGTATCCAAAATATCAGTGTGCCAAATACATTATGTATTTATTTTAATACTTTTCAGTAAATTCTACAGAGTATCTTGTAATTAAGGTGCTATCAATGAGTTGTTTTGCAAGTGAGCCTCACATCATCATCTTCAGAAGTTCGGATACTCCTATCTCGAGAACGGATAAAGTGTAATATTTTATTTTTCCTTGGGCGTGCAGGCCCTTGTCACTATCAGCATAAAGTTATCAAGAACTAGGGACTGCAAGCATTGTCTAAACTATTTGTTTTGCCACTATTTAATGTTTATCCGTCATGTCCAGTGCCCTAATTTAGTTTGCTTGCTGTTTTTTGTGTAATCACTATGTGTGTACCACAATGTACCTCCTTAAGTTCTGATGTTACTGAGAACAAGCACAATATCGGTACTCTTTTGTGTAAAAAAAAAAAAAAAAAAAAATACTTTGATGTCATCTTAGTGAAATTGTATATGATAACGGCAAAGCCAGTAGGCAATAAACATGTAATACATTTCCTTTTGTATTGCCCTAGACAAATTCTAGAAATGTCTACGTCTAAATACAATTTGGATAAGCTGGAATTGTAATTCCATACACAATTCATTTTCTCAGCAAAATACTGGAATTGAGTTATAAACCAATGCCAATTCCAAGCTTCCAACTCAAATTTCGAGGTCTGGACAGACTATGTATTTGTTTACTATACCAAGATCCTCACTTATTGGTGTCATGTATTTAAACTCCTTCCACTGCAAATGATCAAGATGTATTATGTCTGGACTTCCTCTAGGTGATTAGGAAGACAAAATGAAGATATTGCTGATTCTGTCATCTTGCACAAAAAGCAGAGCGTGTCAGTCAGAGCGTGGTGCTTCACCTGATGAATATATAACGACACATCTTAGCAAAAATATTTATTTATCAATAAGCTTGAAAACATATACTGCAATGTACAAGCATCAGAGCAGTACTAACCTTCTGTGGAAATATGTTCTATAAGATCAGGAGAATGTTTATGATTCCATCAGGTGCTATCAGTAACTGTGTCTAATTTCCTATGCAACCCTCATGTGTTTCATGTATCTTAAAGCTGACCGCAGCATTGCTCTAGCTTTTCGATCAGGGGCACATCCTGATGTGATCATTTCTTCATAGATAACAGGAACCTGTTAAAACATCGGCAAAACCACAAGGATCAGAGTTCAGGTCATGTGTCTATTCCACCAATGGAGCTAGCAGTTTTACGGCTATATAAATCATTCAGCAACTATAGTTTTTAATATTACAGATAACTACTTGGTTTACAAGATTAAAAAAGCAGTAGTTTCTACTCTAATTATATAAGAAAATCAAATAGGATCAGATTTGTTAGATCTAATGGATTTGATAGCATGTAACATTAGCAGGCAAGATTTAGATCTGAGGTGAAAGAAGAAATACAAGAGTTTGTACTTACCTTATCAAACTGCTCAACACGTATTAAAGCTTTCATCAATGTTGTGTATGTTATAACATCAGGCCTCAAACCCTGCAATATGAAATGCAGAACACAGCAGACTTCCATTACACACAGACGAATTGCCAACAACAGTATGATCAAACAGAATGACAGTCGACAAGTAGCATGAGTGTCTGAAGCAGATCAAAATAAGAAAAATGAGAAAAACAAGACTCACATTCTCCTTCATGAACTGCAGCACAGAGAAGGCTTCAACAACTCTTCTATCTTCACCAAAAGCATTAATCAACGAATTCAACACTAATATGCTAACCTCCAGACCATCTGCTTTCATAGCCTTGACCACATTCAATGCATGGTCTGCTAAACCCTATAGATAGATAATCATGCATGGACAGTCAGTGAGAGCCCACAATTTTACTTTGAATAAGATAATTACTTAATCTGGCTGAAATGTATGAACACTACAGCCTGATTTGTGCACTCAACTAAGCAAACAATCATATTATACAAAAACTTCAGAAACCAATTATACCAAGGTCAGAACATATAGATTCCACTTGAAATTAGATTGTGCAGGTCAACTGTTGGCAGAATAGTATTAGGTATATGAAGTAAATCTCAAAAGTAGCATAACAGCTAATCAATTCTGCATCAAGGCTTTCAGGGCGGGTTATCTGGTCATAACCAGGTGTAGGTACAGGATACTCATTGGTAACTATAGTTGAAAAAATATGCCACAATATAAGAGTTTCTTACCCTTTGAGCATATGCATTGACTAAGGCATGGTACATAGTAGGCGATGGCTTGAAGCCATCACTTTTCATAGCTTCAATGCAATCAATTGCCTCCTTGTATCTACCGGACCTTCCATACACATCCACCAGAGTAGTGTATGTGATAATGTTGGGTACCAGTCCCTGATCCTTCATCTCTGATAGCATTGCTTCCACACCCTCCCAACGTTCTTGCTCTCCGAGTAAATTTATCATGATGTTGTATGTGGTCGTTCCTGGTGGGCAATTGCTTTCACGCATCTCCTCAAACAGCTCCATAGCACGGTCATGCCGCCCTCCTTTACAATGTGCATCAATGAGAGTATTCCATGTGACAACATCCGGCTCAATCCCTTCTTCTCGCATTCTGTCAAAGGCATCCATAGCATGGCCAAGGCAGTTGTACTTCCCAAATGTATCTATCATGACGTTGTAGAAATGCCGATCTGGCCTTACGCCACTAGCCTGCATCTCTCGGAGCACTGCAAATGCCTTTTGCCAATCCCCCCTGTCACGGAATCCTGCAAGGATCCGGCTGAACACATACGAGCTTGGTTTAACTCCATCAGCCTCCATCTCCTTGAGCAGTATCCTCGCACTTTCCCACCTCCCAGCTCTTGTGTACGCGTCCACAAGCAGGCTGTACGTGGCCTCATCTGGCGCGACTCCGCATTGTGACATTTCGTCGAGAACATGCTCTGCATTCTTGAGCGAACCAATCCCTGACATACCCTTTGAGCAGCGCGTTGTAGGCACGCGTCCGTGGCTTGATCTCCCCAGCAAGGAAGAACTCGAGGAACAGCGCCTCCGCCTCGGCGACGCGCCCCGCAGAGCCAAGCGCGGAGATGAGCGCGGTGACCGCGTTGGACCGCGGCGTGAGCCCGATTGCCTGCGCGGAGGCGAGGAGGCTCGAGCGCGGCGTCCGGGAGCGCCGCCCGCGCGAAGGCAGAGATGAGGTCCGAGAAGAGCGGCGCGTCGGGCTCGAGCCGCGACTCCCTGAGGTCACCGAGGAGGCGCTCGAGCAGCGCGGCGTCGGGCGGGTCCCGCGTGTTGAGCAGCGAGGCGAGGAGATGCGAGTAGGACGCGAGGTCCGGGAGGAAATCGTGCTCGCGGAGCAGCGAGAGCAACCGCAGCGCCACGGCGGGGCGCGAGGCCGCGGCGGAGGCAGCGGGAGGGAGTTGAGCAGCAGCGGCGACGGCGGGTCAGAGAGCGACGGCGGGAAGGAGAGCAGGAGCGAGTGCGGGAGAAGGCGGCCAGACACGGAGAGCGAGTGGAGGAGAGACGAGAGCAGGAGGTCGAGCGGGAAGCAGAGGCGGTGACGGTGGAGGAAAGGTAGCAGCGCGAAGGCCACCGGCAGGGACGCGTCGCTGGCGGCGAGGTCACGCAGCAAGGCATGCCACTCGTGCGATGGGACAGCCGAGTAATTCGCGGCGAGACGGTGCTCGGGCGCCGGAACGGATGCAGGCGGGGATGGCGAGGTGAGGGAGGCGGCTACGGAGGGGGACGAGAGGTAAGCCAGGAGGGCTCGAAGTCGTAGCGGCTCGCTGGCAGGGAGACCGAGCAGGAGGCTGCGGGTGAGGTAGTGCAACCGGCGGGAGCGAGGCGGCGGAGGTGGTGGGGGAGGAAGGTCGAGGGAAGGAGGGAGGCGGGCATGGTGGAGCGGAGGTGGAGGGAGCGAGTGGTGGAGGCACGGGCGCGGGAGGATTCGGAGGAATGAAGACGGCGCACCGTGGGTTTATCTGGTTTTGGATATTTCTTCCCGTTCGTGCCTTCGTGGCTTTGGGTCTTCACTGTGGGATCCACGTGTCGGTGTAACAAATAGCATGTAAAGCTTCCACGTGCTCATGCCCAACAGCCCCAACATGTATCTACCTCCAATTCATACTAAAAAAAAACTTTTACAAGTCATTTTCATTTTATTAACTGTGGTGATTTTTAAAAACTCGTCACAGTTAATAGGCTATATTAACTGTAGCGGTAATGCCTGCCACAGTTAAAAGACTGAGGCCAAGATAGACCAGATTAGGCCTAGAGTTGTAGCGAGCTATAAAATGAACACGGGTTTTTAGGATTTCCACTCCTCTCCTCCACTCCTAGCCGGAGCGGTAGCGGACACACCTCCTCTCACGTCGCGTGCACCCCTCTCCCTCTCCTCGTAGCGAGTGCCCTCTCCCACCCCTCTCTCGTCGCTAGCTCATGGGCGGCCCGACTAGCCGGCGACGGCGACCCCAAACCCTAGGTTGTCCTCCGTCCACCGAATCCGGCCGTGCCACTCCCGCTCTTCTCGGCGTGGTGGCCACCACCGGATCCGGCCAAGAAGAGCCCCCATCCGCCGGATCAAGGGCGGCTAGTTTCTTTATTATTATTATTATTATTATTATTATTATTATTATTTTTACGATTAACCGTGGCGGGTTTTTTTTTTTTGGGGGGGGGGGGGGGGTCTGAAAACCACAATGGTGGCCTTTCGTTCGTGGCGGTTTCAAAAGCGCCACGGTTAATAAAATGTGTAGTAGCACAATGCAAAATAATTAGAGGATCAATATGTCTTTGCTTCATCGACACATGGTGGGATAGATCTGAACTGGGGTTAGGCAGACATTGCTAGAGGTAGCATCTTGATGCACATGTCTCAACTCCTGACCTTGATGGTGTTCTTGGTTTAGCTAACTTAAATCTTCATGGACTCTTCCGAATGCAGGATTGTAGATAACATAGCATTAGGAAAGAAATGTAGGAATAACATTTTCTAGATTAAAGGAAACTATAATACTGAATATTTGGATGGATATGGCCTCTTTGGAACACATAATTCTACAAAACGTACTGATTAGTTCAATGGTAGGGACGGTCGGTGGGGCGCTACCCACCGGGGTTCAAATCACGGTGCTCGCACCTTTTCTCGAGATTTTCCCGGGATTTTCGGCGTTATGCATTAAGTGGTAGCGGCGTTCCGTCGACGACGAGACGCCAATGGTGACTTCGAGAATCTCGGATCTGTCGGGTGCTCGGTCCCGGAGGTGCTCATAGGGGTAGGGTTTGCGTGACGTGTGTTCATAGGGGTAAGTGTGCGTGCGTGTGTGAGCGTCGTTACGTTGTACTGTGTCAAAAAAAAAAAAAAAAAAAAAGCAAAAGCTATGGATAGAATGCGTGCCATCGCATTCTTGAATCATATGGATTGAGAAAACACAGCAAACTTCAAGATTAAACGTCTGGATTCAATTTAGAAAAACACAGAAATTCCACAAGAGAGAGTGACACACAAAAACATACCGTGAGGTTCAAGCTCTTGGTAGAACTCATATGAAACAAACCATTCTATAGTAATTTCATATGATGTTCGGCTAGGAGTTTTACACACAATCACTTCAATGTTGTTCACAAGAAAGTCGTTGTTGTTGGCATCGATTTCATCAGTAGATGGAGGTTAGTTTACGGTCACTATATCTGCAAAAAGACAGTTCCATAAACACTCTTCCATATAGGAATAGTAACTTTAGGTCATCATCCACGTCACCAATGGCTACGTAGTGAAAATCAAGTGTCCAACTTGATAGAGCAAGGCCTGAAGATGCTTAATCTGCAACATTTTTTTATCTCGGTGATTCATCTGTGGTGTATGAAAGAGCTAGCGCTCTTGTCTGGAACATCGATTACATTGACAAATAAGACAGTGGAATTTTAAAAAAAATAAGACAATAGATGGACCTAGATTGAATATATATTATGTCTCGAGCTTTAGTATAATTCTTGTTCCCTTTTCTTCAATCAAAAGAGCAATGCATCAAGTATAAACTCTCATTTTTACATTTGTGGTAGTCCCAACTTAGAAATTATAAGATAACTTATGTATTTTTTTAAGTCATATAGCTATACTCATATTCTTAATGGATGACCTGCTCAAAATAAAATAAAATTGTATTCAATCGTATGCCTTCTCTCTCGATTAAATACTCCCTCCATTTCAAATTATAAGTCGTTTTAACTTTTGTTTTTGTTCATCCACTCCATTTGGCATGGCTCCACTTCACCACTGAAGCCGTTATTTTGAGCTTCGGCTCCATGAAAGACTATCGGTGGAGCGAGTCATTTGTAAATTATCCTGAAACTATTTATTAGGAATATAAATTTTGTTAAAAATACCCACCGTCAACTTCTTGATTTGTTTATATAAATGTTGCCTTATTTTATTGGCACATAAAAGGTATAAAAAACGGTAGCACTGTGGAAATATATAGAAACCAAATTTTATGTAAAAGGATTTCTGAATAATAATTTAGAAAGTGAGTTTTAGAGAGACAGATGCAGTCTGTAGCCTCAATTTGAGGCAATCGACCATTCAAAAACGATAGCCTGGGCCACAAACGCCACACAGGCCTTTAGTTTTTTGTTTTGTGTGTGTGCAAACACAGGCCTTTAGTTATTTCGATCCAAACAGGTCCAGCCCACTCGCTGAAACGCACGCCACAGAAGCATGGCCGAACGCGGACCCAATAATACCTCACGTCCAGCCCACTCCCTGAAACCCTCGACTTCCTAATTCCGCCCTTCGCCGCCGAGGCGTGCGGCGCGATGGCGATGTCATCCCCTGTTCGCCCGATCCTCCCCCTCCTCGAGGCCACGGCGTCGCCGCGCCAGCCGGCCGCCCTGCCCGACGAACTCCTGGAGGAGATCCTGGTCGGGTCGCCTCCCCTGCCGACCTGGCTCGCGCCTCCACCGCATCTATCACCTTCCACCGCCTCATCACCGATCCCAACTTCCTCCGTCGCTACCGGTCGCTCCACCCGCCTCTACTCCTCGGCCTCATCAACGTCAACGGAGACGCAGACTACGCCATCTTCGAACCCGTCGAGGCGCCGCTTCCTGGCGCTGCCGCCGGCCGCGCTATTGCCCGCGCCGCCGACTTCTCCTTCGACTATGTCCCTCGATGCAGATGGGGCGGCTGCTGGTATCCTAACGAAGTTTACGACGGCCGCGTCCTTCTGGAATGCAGCTGCCCCGACCCCTACGGGATGGTTGTCTTGCCGGACCTGGCGGTCTGTGACCCGTTGTCCCGGCGGTACCTGCTACTGCCTCCCATACCTGATGGCCATGGCCAGTCCTACGAACAAAATCTCGAATCTTGTTGTGCCTTTTTTTGCCCCTTTTGAAGACGAGGACGACGAGACATCATTCAGAATCATCATGTCGATGCATTGCGCCCAAGAGTTAGTGGTGATCGTCTTTTCTTCGGGCTCTGGCAGCTGGAGTGTCACCACATCAACCGGCTGGGACACCTTGAATTCGAGTTTGAGCAGAATAACAGGGCTATCCCAAAACATTTGGGTTTCGCCCTCTTATGCATATAATTGCCTCTTCTGGAAAGTGCACTTGACAAACAAGTTGGTCAAGCTCAACATGAACACGAAGAAATTCTCCAGTGTCGACCTGCCGCCTGAACATGAGGACCGGATTACTCTCATTGTGGAGGAATGTAACGGCATGCTTGGAATGTTTAGTCACCATACCTCCGACACATCGTTGCCTGTGCATTACTACACCAGTGTGCAAAAGAGGGCAAGATAGCCATTGAGTGGCAGCTGAAGAATATAATCCCGGTGCCTATTGCCGATTGCCTCTTACACTTCATTTGTCAACCTCCACGGCACATTTTCCTGGCAGACTACACATCAGTATGTTTCACACTTGATTTCAAGACTATGACGTTTGAGAGGGTCAATAGGAAGAAGTGCCAAGAAGTTCAACCCTATCTTGGGTACCCACCATCTATGTCACCGAGAAGGATATGAAATGGTAATATTTTGTTTTATCATAGTCTCAGTTGTCACTTTGTGTTTTTCAAATCATTGTTATGTAGTCCATTCAACTTGACGCAAAATCGAACTTTATTGTTTCTATAGTGTGTGGTCTCCACCCTTCAGATAATTAAATTATATCTTGTCCCTGGAACTAATCCTTAAAAAACAAACAGGCGACGACTATGCAGGATTGTATCCTCTGCTGCTAGGTACATCAGGTTATTATTACTAAGATGAACAGTGCACTTTGCCACACCCGTAGAGGTTGAGCTTGTTGTTATGTGTCGCAGATCAGCTATTTATGTGGGTTAGTACTGAAATGAAATTGGACCACTTGCTTGGGTTTAATTGGCAAATTTTAGAAAATGAAATCAAACTACATACTGAGTTTTAACACAGGAAGGTCATGATGATATTAACACTGCTGAAGGAACTCAGGTGGAAAGGGGATAAATGATGGATTACTTGACATAGAAAAAATAAAAACAATTTGGTATATAATGTTTAGAAAATTGTTTACATGGACAACCATCCCGCAACAATGTAAAATGGAGGGAGAGACTGAGTGGAGCACAAGTACATAGGTATAACTGTTATAGGACCCATAAAAGAGCCTAACGACCGGCATTATATGAACAAAGACATGAGGAAGAAAAGCATGACCACCAAGTGCAAGTTGGGTCGTGGATGGAACCGTCCCAACTTGCAGAAAAATGTTCATGAGATCATCTCAAGTTTTAGCCCTCACTCCCTACAAAACCTATGAAAGTTCAAGTATTAATCTCGAGAAGAGAAGTATCCCTTTTTATGACTTATGAGTGCCAGATGACTGAACTATCTTTTCTATGAGAGCTACTAGACAATAGCTACCTTCAAGAGAAGAATGTAGAACCTATTTGACCCGCTAATAAATTTTGGAAATGTGAACTTTGGGAAAATTAACTAAAAATCTTTGGAAGGAAGGTACCCACTGATGGACCTCCAAACAGACAACTTTCATGTTGATATTAGCAGTTTAGAATAGCATTGATATATAGGCATAGGTCAATTAACATCAACTAACACGCATGGGTCGACTGATGTCAGATGGTATTATTTGAACAATTTACTCACGGGTAGCTAGCAGAAGTGCCTTTGTTCTAGCTGAGTGTAATCTAACTGAATGAAGTAGATTATTTGGCCAAAAGACCAGCATACCTGACTTCATAGAGGAAAACGATCAAGCACACGATCAGCATACCTGATTTCCTAGAGGAAAACAGATCTGTGTGTCCTGTGAATGAGGACCCAGGGACTAAAGTTTAGGAGATACCACGTCAGGTGTCAGAAGGACTAAATCTGTGCTAATCGTAGTCTAGGGACTTAAGTTTAGGAGGTATCACGTCGGGTGTTACGGTACTACTTAGAATAGAAGGACTAAATATGAGCTAACCATAAAACTAATTATAGAAGCCGTGACTGATTTGCGAGAGACGAATGTATGAAGCCTAATTAATCCATCAATAGCACATGTTTGTTGTAGCATTATGTTGTCAAATCATAGACTACGCTTTAATAGATTCATCTCGCAAAATAGCCTCAATTTATACAATTAGTTTTATAATTATTCTGCTTTTAATATTCCACCTTAGTGCCGCAACATCCGTTGTGACTGGGGTAATATACAGCAGTGGAGGACAGAATCGACATTGTGTGTCGAATTTGTCATCGTGAGTCTTAATTTGCACACGATGCTGGTTTCCATAGCATACGTTCTCTTCTTACACACTCACAAGTATTAGATTTATTATTAGATTTATTTTCACCCCACTTGAACGTCCACTACCACTATACTAATATTCTCAGTGAATGATTTGTTCAAAATAAAACTTTATTCAATCGTGTGTTTCTCTCTCCTATTATATACCTACTAATATCACGCCTTTTATATCTTGTTACATAGTTTTTTTATAATTTTTTCTCTCTCTTTCTTAATTCTAGTGTCACGCTACTATTTATATATAATATTTTTTTTTGAGAATAATTGATGCCTTCATTGATGGTAATAGAAATTATTTGCGGCAATCGACAATTGAAAAACCATAATATGGGCCACAAACGCCAAACGGGCCCTATTTTCCCCGGAGGACACTGGGTGTCTGGAATTGAAAAGCATGGGCCAGAAGCGGACCAGAAAATACACTTCACGTCCATCATCGAAGTTCCCTAAAAAATCCCACACGCCGAAAACCCTCGACTTCCTAATTCCGCCCTTCGCCGCCGGAGGCGGGCGGCGCGATGGCGATGTCGTCCCATGTTCGCTCGGTCCTCCCCCAACTCGATACCACGGGTCGCCGCGGCAGCCGGCCGCCCTACCCGACGACCTCCTGGAGGAGATCCTGGTACGGGTCACCTCCCTGCCGACCTGGCCCGCGCCTCCACCGCGTCCATCTCCTTCCACCGCCTCATCACCGACCCCATCTTCCTCCGTCGCTACTGGGCGCTCCACCCGCCTCTGCTCCTCGGCCTCATTAACATCAACGGAGACGAAGCCAGCTTCGAACCCGCCGAGGCGCCCCTTCCTGGCGCTGCCGCCGGCCGCGCTATTGCCCGTGCCGCCGACCTCTCCTTCCGCTATGTCCCTCGATGCAGATGGGGCGGCTGCTGGTGTCCTAAGGAAGTTTTTTTTAAAAAAACTAATTTAGGGGAGAGCTTCCCCACCTTGTTTGAAAAAAGTCTCGTTTTTTTAGGAAGCGGAAGGAAACCCTTTATCCGGTTAATCATGGAAAAGCCGATTTAAAAAAACCATACAACATCACACAAGCACAATAAAGAAAGAAAAATACAACACCGTAACACATGGACTTCTTCAACGATGCCTCGGGGAGGTGGATGACATGAACGCAGCGCCACTATCGTCGGCCAAGCAAACAGAGCTTGGCAAAAGCTTTCGCCCGAGTCTTGTGTCCAAGGAGTTGAACGGAGTGGTCGGAGCGGGAGCAATGTAGGAGGTTCTTCGGGACGCCTTCAAGAAGGAGATTATCGTCACTGGCCCGGAGTAATCCGGGCTAAGCTTTCATCAAGAACCTAAGGTAGAGGCCACATCGAGATGTCGCTGCTGCCGGGCGAGGTCGTCGTGCATGCCACCAGCACACGCGGAGACGAGTGGGAGGCGCCGACCGACAGCGTCGGCGCCGCCACACGTCGCGAGCCGATCGGTCTCGCCGCGACGACGGGAGGCGCACCGGCAGCATCGGCCGCCGCCATCGTCGCGGAGCCGATCGGTCTCGCCCGCGACGACGGGAGGCGACACCGGCAGCGCCCGGCCGCCCCCACACCGCGGAGCCGATCGGTCCTAAGGAAGTTTTACGACGGCCGCGTCCTTCTGGAATGCCGCTGCCCCGATTCCGACGTGAAGGTTGTCTTGCCGGACTTGGCGGTCTGTGACCCGTTGTCCCGGCGGTACCTGCTACTGCCTCCCATACCTGATGGTCAATCCTACGAACAAAATCTCGAATATTGCGGTGGCTTTTTTGCCCCCTCTGTAGACGAGGACGACGAGACATCATTCAGAGTAATCATGTTGATGCATTGCACCCAAGAGTTAGTGGTGATCGTCTTCTCTTCGGGCTCTGGCAGGTGGAGTGTCAGCACATCAACCAGCTGGGACACCCTGAGTTTGAATTTGAGCAGACTAACAGGGCTATCCCAAAACATTTGGCTTTGGCCCTCTTATGCGCATAATTGCCTCTTCTGGAAACTGGACTGGACGAACAAGTTGGTCAAGTTGAACATGAACACGAAGAAATTCTCCACTGTCAACCTCCCGCATGAACATGGGGACCGGATTACTCTCATTGTGGAGGAAGGTAACGGCATGCTTGGAATGTTTAGTCACCACGACACATCGCCGTTGCCTGCGCATTACTACACCAGTGTGCCAAAAGAGGGCAAGATAGCCATTGAGTGGCAACTGAAGAATATAATACCGATCCCTATTGCCAATTTCCGCTTATACTTCATTTGTCAACCTCAACGGCACATTTTCCTGGCAGACTACACATCAGGATGTTTCACACTTGATTTCAAGACTATGACGTTTGAGAGGGTCAATAGGAAGAAGTGCCAAGAAGTTCAACCCTATCTTGGGTACCCACCATCTATGTCACCGAGAAGGATATGAAATTGTAATATTTTGTTTTATCATATTCTCAGTTGTCACTTTGTGTTTTTCAAATCATTGTCATATAGTCCATTCAACTTGACGCAAAATCGAACTTTATTGTTTCTGTAGTGTGTGTTCTCCACCCTTCAGATAATTAAATTATATCTTGTCCCTGGAACTAATCCTTAAAAAAACAAAATTGTTGTACTGCATCTGTAATTGTGGTTTCTAATTAGGTTTTAGTTGCATCCAGCTGCAGGCTAAACTCACATCCAAATTGGTGGCATCTTTGGAATGGTGGTGATGCTGTGTCTGAATAATAACAGGCGACGACTATGCAGGATTGTGTCCTCTGCTGCTAGGTACATCAGGTTATTATTACTAAGATGAACAGTGCACTTTGCCACACCCGTAGAGGTTGAGCTCGTTGTTATGTGTCGCAGATCAGTTATTTATGTGGGTTAGTGCTGAAATGAAATTGGACCACTTGCTTGGGTTTACTTGACAAATTTCAGAAAATGAAATCAAACTACATACTGATGATATTAACACTGCTGAAGGAACTCAGGTGGAAAGGGGATAAATGATGGCTTACTTTAACATAGAAAAAATAAAAATAATTTGGTATATAATGTTTTGAAAATTGTTTACATGGACAACCATCCCACGACAATGTTAAATGGAGGGAGAGACTGAGTAGGACACACGTACATAGGTAACTGTTATAGGACCCATAAAAGAGCCTAACGACCGGCATTATATGAACAAAGACATGAGGAAGAAAAGCATGACCACCAAGTGCAAGTTGGGTCGTGGATGGAGCCATCATTCAGAATCATCATGTCGATGCATTGCGCCCAAGAGTTAGTGGTGATCGTCTTTTTCTTTGGGCTCTGGCAGCTGGAGTGTCACCACATCAACCGGCTGGGACACCTTGAATTTGAGTTTGAGCAGAATAACAGGGCTATCCCAAAACATTTGGGTTTCGCCCTCTTATGCATATAATTGCCTCTTCTGGAAAGTGCACTTGACAAACAAGTTGGTCAAGCTCAACATGAACACGAAGAAATTCTCCAGTGTCAACCTGCCGCCTGAACATGAGGACCGGATTACTCTCATTGTGGAGGAATGTAACGGCATGCTTGGAATGTTTAGTCACCATACCTCCAACACATCGTTGCCTGTGCATTACTACACCAGTGTGCAAAAGAGGGCAAGATAGCCATTGAGTGACAGCTGAAGAATATAATCCCGGTGCCTATTGCCGATTGCCTCTTATACTTCATTTGTCAACCTCAACGGCACATTTTCCTGAAAGACTACACATCAGTATGTTTCACACTTGATTTCAAGACTGACATTTGAGAGGGTCAATAGGAAGAAGTGCCAAGAAGTTCAACCCTATCTTGGGTACCCACCATCTATGTCACCGAGAAGGATATGAAATGGTAATATTTTGTTTTATCATAGTCTCAGTTGTCACTTTGTCTTTTTCAAATCATTGTTATGTAGTCCATTCATCTTGACGCAAAATCGAACTTTATTGTTTCTATAGTGTGGTCTCCACTCTTCAGATAATTAAATTATATCTTGTCCCTGGAACTAATCTTTAGAAAAACAAAATTGTTGCAGTGCATCTGTAATTGCGGTGTCTAATTAAGTTTTTTGCATCCAGCTGCAGGCTAAAGTCACATCCAAATTGGTGGCATCTTGGGCATGGTGGCGGTGCTGTGTCCAAATAATAACAGGCGAATAATAACAGGCAACGACTATGCAGGACTCTGTCCGCTGCTGCTAGGTACATCAGGTTACTATTACTAAGATGAACAGAGCGCTTCACCGTGCCCGTAGACGTAGAGGTTGAGCTCTTTGTTATGTGTCGCAGATCAGCTATTTATGTTGGTTAGTGCTGAAATAAAATTGGACCACTTGCTTGGGTTTACTTGAAAATTTTCAGAAAATGAAATCAAACTACATACTGAGTTTTAACACAGGAAGGTCATGATGATATTAACACTGCTGAAGGAACTCAGGTGGAAAGGGGATAAATGATGGCTTACTTTAACATAGAAAAAGTAAAAATAATTTGGTATATAATGTTTAGAAAATTGTTTACATGGACAACCATCCCACGACAATGTAAAATGGAGGGATAGACTAAGTAGGACACAAGTACATAGGTAACTGTTATAGGACCCATAAAAGAGCCTGATGACCGGCAATATATGAACAAAGACATGAGGAAAAAAAGCATGACCACCAAGTGGAGCAGTCCCAACTTGTAGAAAAGTGTTCATGAGATCATCTCAAGTTTTAGCCCTAACTCCCTACAAAACCTATGAAAGTTCAAGTATTAATCTCGAGAAGAGAAGTATCCCTTTTATGACTTATGAGTGCCAGATGACTGAACTACCTTTTCTATGAGAGCTACTATAGACAATAGCTACCTTCAAGAGAAGAATGTAGAACCTATTTGACCCGCTAATAAATTTTGGAAATGTGAACTTTGGGAAAATTAACTAAAAATCTTTGGAAGGAAGATACCCACTGATGGACCTCCAAACAGACAACTTTCATGTCGATATTAGCAGTTTGGAATAGCATTGATCTATAGGCATAGGTCAATTAACATCAACTAACACGCATGGGTCGACTGATGTCAGATGGTATTATTTGAACAATTTACTCATGGGTAGCTAGCAGAAGTGCCTTTGTTCTAGCTGAGTGTAATCTAACTGAATGAAGGAGATTATTTGGCCAAAAGACCAGCATACCTGACTTCATAGAGGAAAACGATCAAGCACACGATCAGCATACCTGATTTCCTAGAGGAAAACAGATCTGCGTGTCCTGTGAATGAGGACCCAGGGACTAAAGTTTAGGAGGTACCACGTCAGGTGTCAGAAGGACTAAATCTGTGCTAATCGTACTTTTTAGTTAAAACAGATCAGCATACCTGACTTCATAGAGGAAAACGATCAAGCACACGATCAGCATACCTGATTTTCTGTGCTCCTTTATTCTTCTCGAAATTAGAATTAAAAGACACAAGGAGTTTGACAATTCCTACTCATGCTCTGCAGTGGCAGACTGCATGTTTAATCCAAGATCATTACAACTAGCCAAAATCCTAAAACTCCCATATACCGATCGATCCGATGCATGCATGCCACTCAATTAGACGGCCGGCGGCCGGCCGACTAGTTGGCGCCGCCACAGCCACCGCAACCGCATTTGTTCTGCACTAGGTTGCACTTGCCGCTGCGGTCACACTTGAAGCTGGAGCAGCACTTGGTCATCTGGCATGTCCCAGGGTTCGACTTGGAGCAGCACCGGCACTGCAGGCAGATGGACGACCCCGCCGTTATTGTGCCGGCGCCGCCGGGGATCGCCACCACCACCTGCTCCGCCGGCTTCTGTACCGGCACCATGTCGTCCATCTGCCTGCAGTGCCATCGTCCTCCAACGCGTAACCTCGAGCATGTGGGGTGGTGGCCAAGAGGAGGACGGCGGCGACGAGGGCGGCGGTCATCTTGAAGGTAAGCGCCATGGCTGATCGATCCTCTTCAAAGAACAAAGAGGAGAGATATCGATCAGTTGTGATTTGCTATGCTGTCTACCTGTTGATGTGATGTGTCTCGTCCATCTTCTATGTATATATAATGCAAAATAGTAACGGAAGGTTTGTTTTCTGTGACCAGAATTCGAAGTAGTTTTTAATGTTTGTGTATTGAATTTTCTCATTCATAGATTAATTTCCTTCTAAAACGTTAATTAGGCGTCGGAGAAGGAAACTAATGTTTGCGTATTGCATTTCTGGGTGTGTTTATCTATTTGCCCCGATTGAGTTTATCTCCTGCTATTTTTTATTACTCGAATTTTGTATATATGTTTATTCATGGCGACTAGCGAGAGTTATAGGTTCTTCTGAGTTTTTTTATCAGCCTTTCATTGCAGTTTTAGAGCAAATCAAATTGCTGCCACGATTCAGTGCTTCAATTCAGACCCCTCTCTTGGTCTAGTCTAGCTCTAGCTGACTGACGTTTAGTGATTCTTATTATGGGCTTCATGTGAGGCCCATGAGGCAAAAAAAATAGCTTATTTTCCTTCCTGTTATTTTGGTGCCAGAAATGAGCCAAGCCATGGGAAATGACTTTAATTGTAATTGAGTTAGCGCGTCGAATTTTGTTGACACGGATCCCTTTTGACGATCTCAAGGTTTGAAGGTTGCTTGAATAATGTATATAATAGATTCATGAGGATGATGAACGAGTGTTTGATTATGATATGACAATTCGCGGAATTTAGAAGAAAGTTGGAGAATCAAAATGGGTATTCCACCTAAGCCTTTTTCCAACGGCTAACATCTTGCTAGCTCTCGACATCTCCACTCTGTACCTCAACACCGAGGGTCTGGCCGAGGAGGTCGCCTAACCCAGTTTGTGTCGGGTTGTTTTATCACAAATTTGTCTAGATGTAACCACTTTCATTGTATCCAGTAGTTGTTAGGTGTCGCATCGGTAATTGTTTTGTTACCGTTATGTCTTGTTATTTGAACTTTGCTCTGCTTAATGAAAAACGCGCAAGGTCACCAAAAAAAAAAACAACTTGCTAGCTCAGAGCGCCAGTTATTGAGAGCACAAGGGCCCAGCTCGGATGTCTTCCAAAGCTCTTTCAATATTTGACATATATATATTCAATTTGAAGCTTTGTTATGCCAAAGATTGAAAGAAAGACGACGCCCTAAGAGATATGGAGACACTGCACCTGGCGTCCGTCGAAATGTTGAATCATTAATCATCTTGGTCCTAGGTCCGTGCGAACACATGGTTGATTTAGGTGACATGTGTTTAGTTTTGTGATTGAGTGATTGTCAACGATCAACATTCTTTTTCTATTTTCATTTTATCTTTTATGCTTCGGCTATGTTCACCGGCATACGTGGAGTGTGTCGAAGACGTATCTCTTGGTTCGTGTTGTGCGGTGTGTGGAGCTCGGAGATGGTAGGCGACGGCAGGTGAAGGGGCCAGGAGGGGACGTGCCGGGCCGACGGACCGCGGAGGTGAAGGGACGGACGTGAGGCTTGGACCGAGGGACCGGATCGCGGGCGGCTAGCCATGGTGGCTGACATCTGGGACATCGACGGATGCAAGAGGGCGTGGCGGGGACCGTGTCGATCGGGTCAAGGCGGCGAAGCGTGCGCGGCGGCGGGGAGCTCGGATGACTTGGCGACTCGGGCGGTCAAGGCGGCGATGACACGTGTCGAGGAGGTTTGGTGGTTTGCCCTCAAAACCATCGGCGCGGGTTTCGTGGTTTGGGCCTCAAAACCACGGGCGCGGGTTTCGCGGGTTTGGGCCTCAAAACCCGAGGTGTTCCGGTGGGACGGAAGGGCGGCACGCGTGGCGGCATCGGGGAGGTTGCGTGGATGCAAGGCTACCGATGAAGAGGCGCGGTGGCCGTCGGATCGAAAAATATCAGAGTCGACCAAAATAGCCCTAGGGTTAGTGGTTTGGCTCATATATATCGGAGGGCAAAATAGGGATGAGAAATAAGGACCATATATAGAGGATGGCAGCCATCCTCTCCTCTTTGCCTCTCTCTCATTTTCGTTTTTATTTTCCCCCATTTTTAGGGTTCTTGTTTAGAGGTCCAAGAACAAATTTGTGGAGAGATTTTGTGGTGATTTTTGAGGGGAAGGGCCCCAATCCTGCCCGTGCCCTCTGAGAACTGAATCACTTTTGTCTTTGTGATTTTCGTTTCACTGCGTTCTTCGTTTTTCCCCTTTTTCGTTCTAGGCCACGATCTGATTTTGCCGGAGATTGGGTGCGTTTCGAGCAGCGATTTTTTGGGGATTAGTTCGTAGCTAGGTATTCTTCAGCTGGTCGAATTTTGGCTTCGATTCATAGAGTCTTGAGTCGGATTTGGTTCGATTTGAGTGTGAGGCGTTTTCTGTTCGCAGCTGTTCCTCTCTGTTCGTGCCCGACGCTTTTTTGTTCTTAGCGCTCGTGGCCAGGTGAGAGCGGCGATTTGGTGTGATTGATTGAGTACAAGCAGACCTGTACTCTCCAGACTTCTTCGTTGCTGCACAGATCAGCGCAGGGTGCTCACCGTCCTCCTGCAAGCGCTCGTTCCAATTCGCAGTCAAGGCCACGCTGTCCCTCGTCAACAGCTCGAGCAGGTAACAGAGTTGGTCGGCAAGGCAGGTGTTCGTGGGGATTCGGTCACATCAGGACTGCTTCAGCTCGTCAGCTTCCTCTCTGCAGTTTACTCGAACGCACAGCAGGATTGATCGGCAAGTTCTATTATTATGCATCCATGAATTAGTATTTCTGACAATCATTACTTAATCATGGGAGCATGAATCTATATTGCTTTGCTAGAGTAGTTTTCACGACATGCATATATTCTTGCTTGCCGTTCTGTGATTAGTCTCTGCAGGTTCAAAGTTGAGGCATGCTGTCCAGCAAGATTTTCAGCTTGCGTTCATTCTCTTTCAGCTAGGAGTGCAGGCACAAGCTTTGTCCTTGGGCAAGTTTCATTTGTGCAGCCTGTTTGTGATTTGCCCTTCTAAATCTTGATTTATCTTTTCAAGCTACAGGGCTGTCCTTTGATCACTTATTCATTCTCTTTCTCCAGCTTGTGCTAGTTGTTTTGTTTATTCATGTGTGTTGGCAGAAACTGATATCCAGCAGCAGCTTGAGCCTTTATTCTTGTGAAGTCAACCAAATGCTAAAGCTAGCTTGTCCGAGATTTGTTTTGCAAATTCTTTTGACATGTCACTTTCAAGCTACGGGATAAATCATTGCATATTCAAAGCTTGAGTGCCGTGTGTTGGATTTGGATTTTCTCTCTCCGCTTTTTAATCAACGGTTTATTCACTTGTGCTTCGATTTGAGATTCGATTTATGCGATGACATTCTATTGATCCGAGGAATTCTTCTAAGTACTCTCGCCACAAGTTGGCGTTGGTATTTTAGTTTTGAGAACTCACTTCTTCTCTATAGAAGTCGAGTGATTCTTTTTCAGTCCTCCGGTTCGATCTTTGCTCTCGTTGGTCGTGTGCGATAGTTTGAGGTGTCCCATTTGTGTTCCTAGGGGAACATCCACCCAATCATTTGGGTCGTGGACATCTTAGTGCTCTCTTTCTTTCTCGTGACACCTTGCACGTGTGTTACTCGCCTCTCTGTTTGCGTTTGCTTTTGAGGTTGGGGGTTGAGCCGATGACCCGAAGTGAAAAGGAAAATCGAGGCTCCCATTCACCCCCTCTCGGTCGCCGTTTCGGTCCTTCAATTGGTATCGGGGCCGGTTAAGGATCATATCCACCTTAATCGGTCCGTGATCCGAAGAAGGCGACATGGAGAGGTTTGGTCACTATGGTGGCAAGCCTCAGGAGTTCGATGGCACCAACTATCCCTATTGGAAGATTAAGATGCAAGCACATCTTATGGGGATGGATTGGAGAGTGTGGGAGATTGTCGAGGATGAGAACTACCAAGTGCTAACCGCTCGAGTGGGTGAGGAACAAATAGCCCGACACAATGCCAACAACCGAGGGCGAGGAGCGTCTTGTTCTCTAGCCTCAAAGACACCGAGTTTGAGAGAGTTGCCACTTGTCGGACCGCTCGTGAGGTGTGGAAGACACTAGAGAGCTACCACGAGGGAACCCCACAAGTCAAGGCCCGCCTATATGAGACCTACAAGAGAGAGTACAACAACCTAATCCAACTTGATGGCGAGTCCATCGATTCTCTCTTTGCTAGGTTTCGGGACGATGCGCAACAAGCTTCGGGCGAACAAGCCGTCGGAGGAGGCTTGACGAGCACGAAGGCGTCGCGGCTCTTATGCGCTCTGGATCGGAAGGTGTGGGATGTGAAGGTGTCCGCGATCATGGAGTGCGCCAACTCACGACACCCTCACACCCGATGAGCTCTCTGACAAGCTCAAGTCTTCCAAGATCGAGGCCCGAGATCGCGAAGCTCAAGAACCCTTCTGCGCCCGAGCGTTGCACTCATCTACGGTAAGAGGCGGTTCCAGTTCTTACGCTAACCCATCACGATTTCTTTTCGCCTTGTCTTCCTTGGTGTCTGTGACGGAGGAGCGGATGGAGAGCCTTGGGGATGATGAGCTTGCGCTAGTCATCGGCCGATTCTCGCGGTTCCACAACAACCGCTTGAACCGTCGGCGTGGCGGCCCATCCAAGGGCGGATGCTTGAGTGCGGAGATCCGGACCACTTCGTCGCCGCATGTCCCAAGAAGAACAAGGACAAGTACTCGGCCGAGAAGTACTACTCCAACAAGTACGACTCCGACAAAGCGCAGGGCAGGGCGAGCACACCTCCGGCAAGTACAAGTCCAAGAAGGGATTCGACAAGGAGGCGATCAAGAAGAAGTACCTCAAGCGTGCCAAGGAGCACAAGCACGCCTTCCTTGCCTCCCTCGCGACCTCGACAACGACTCTTCGGACGGGCAATCTTCCTCAAGCGATGAGGAGTCCGGCGCAAGGTTGAGGACAAGGCGAATGGACTTTGCTTCTTCACCGACTCCAAGCCGGGGGCTTACGCACCATGGCCCTCGATGGAGCGGTGACCGCGGCGCCAAGCCACGGCGGCGACTCTTCTTCCCCCGAGGTACCTCCTACAATCGAATCTCTCTCGATGAGGTTGACTCTTTGGGCGATGCGCTTGTGTGTCAAGAGAAGTTGCTTAAGCGAGCCGCTAGGGAGAGAAAGGAGTACAAGGAGAAGTGGGAGATGGCTATGACCGAGATAGAGCTGCTTAGGAAGCTTGTTGATGTCTCGATGAGACGGAGTGTGGCGCTTTGTGCCATGCATATGTCTAGCATCATGTCTTTGCAATCCAAATATTACGCTTTGCTAGATGAGCATGTTGATCGAAGTCTAAGCTTTGTCTTTGTTGAGTGCGTGCAAGTCTTGTCGGACTTGCGATCCGATGCGAGAAGGCCGCCAAGCTTCTTTGGCTTGAGAAGGCCAACTCGGATAGCACCGTCTTTGAAGTGTGCTAAGTGCGAGGCTTTGGAGTTGGAGCTCATGTCTTGTAGGCATGACAAGGGGAGAGTCGAAGAGGAGAATAAGTACCTTCGCTCTGTCTTGAGTTGGGTGTCTAGTGGAGAGCCACAGCTTGGCATGATGATGAGTCAGTTCAAGAGGGGGACTGACACATCGGGATTAGGCTTTGCTATAGGTGGGAAGGGTGAAGTTATCTATGGAAAGGTTGGTCAAGGTAGTGGTTTGAGCTCGAGCGAGAAACCAACAAACACTCCCAAATTGACCAAGATCACCCCACCTGAGCCTACCAAGCCCATTGTGCAAGATGGCATTCTCCAAGAGACCCCAAAGACTCCACCTCCCAAACAAGTGTGGCTTCCTAAACCAAACCACCTCGGGAACCCACTTGACACTTTGCCCAAGATCCCACGAGGAAACCCTTCCTAGAGCTAAGGCCACAACAAGAGTGAACCATCCACCCAAGAGAGTGAACCAACAATCACCCAAGAGAGAGGTGAGGTATATCACCGTGAGTCTTGCCGGAGAGATGGTCACTTGTTTGAGTTTTGCTTTAGGAGGAAGAGGGATGTTAGGCGTCAAGTTGAGTTTGAGAACCATGACTTGTATCATCCACCACTTGGCATGTATGAGAGGGGTGTGCGGTCGGTTCGAGAGGCGGTTTGCTAGGCGGGAGGTAGGAGGCCTCAGAGGACTAGGCCACAGTTTGTGAGACCCTGTGGTGGTCGTGCTCCGCGAGTGGATGTTGATCCTCGCTTTGGGAGCTTTGAGTTTGACATGAGGAGTGCTCCACGCTTTGTTGTGCGTGGTGAGCGGTTTGGGAAGAAGGGTCGTGGGATGTTTGCTTTGCCTAACGCCTATCTTGGGCAAGATGGTCAACACCGGTATTCTTCCAAGTTTACTAACCCCAGTGTTGTGCCATTTGCCCATCCCATGTTTTTCTAATGATGCGGTGACTAAGTCTTGGGTTCTCAAGTTTATGCTTGTTAACCCTTCGGGATCAAGACTTGGGTTTCTTTGTCCTCTCATGTGTAGGTATGAGGACATGGGGTGGGAGAACACGTGCTTGGTGGAACTTGATTCTTTGTCGTGTGGTGTGATCAAGACTTGATGGTTGTCTACACCACTTTGATGGCCTCCAAGAGGCATGTGCCTTATTGTGACACCTACACACGGTCTGTGAGCTATCATATACACTCATGCCTTGTACATTCATGATTTCCCTCCTCATGGTATGAGATGGTTGTTCATTTGCTCACTTGTATATTGCTTGCATGTATTATACTTGTATCATGCTTTTATATCCTTTATAGCATGTGTTATCTTGTGTATTATATGCCATGCTAGCCTTTGTGCCATTTTGTATCCTAGTTTTCTTTTGCTAGGTGTCTTTGGTTGAGGGGAGTTGGGAGTTTTGCTATCCTTTTTTGAGGGGTAGTTTTGTAGTTGATGTCTGATTCTGACTTTAGGTTTGTTTTGATTTGTGCATCATCTTGTATCATATTGCATCCATCATGTACACTATTGCATTTTTGAGCTTCTTGTTTATATTGATCACAATGAGATTATGCTCTGTTTAGTGTAATATTTACATGTTGGTGCTTACGGCTTGTGCTCTTTACGCTTAATTGATATATGTTATGAGCAAAGCTTTTTTCATGTGAACTTGCTTAACAACGATGAATCTTGCAAAATGTTCACCATTGAGATAGTTCCTAGCATGTTTAAGTTGTTGAGATCCTTTGTGCTTATCATGTATGCTAGGTGACTATGTCTCATTCATCGAGTTATACACTTGCTTAGATGATCACATGCTTTTTATCGATAAAATCTGAAATTTAAGCTAAGTGTATGAAAAAGATCGAGATGGGTCCATACCGTCCCACATCCAAGTCTTGGGGCTGCCGCTCATTGCACTTGAGTTGAACTGGGCTTGGTAGTGTTTGACCCGGACCATTGTCTTAAGCTTACGATTGCTCACACGCATAGGCTTGACATGGTTGATTAGTAAGGTCGACGGTTGTGGATAACCACTCGCACTCATGCTTTGTCCAATGCTTGTAACATTTGCAACTCAGATAACTTTAAAAATTTGACAAGTGTTGGCTCTATTTTTTGCATGATGTATAAACGTTGCTTGGGGTAGTTCACTTGATATACTTGTGTAGCACTTGGTAGATTTCGACTTACTTGTGCTATGTGCTATTCTTTGTGGTGGACACCTTTTACGAGAAATGCTTAAAACTGAATCAAAATGCTTTCAAGTCATATTTCATATCTCTTGATCGGTTTGAGCACCGTGTTAAGCACTTGATTTTGTTGCCATGACACTACCTAGAGCATCTTCTCATTTGGATTGCTATAAACTTGAAGCTCCCTCATTGCATTTTCATGCATTTCATAGCTTGATTAGTGCATTTGCCAACAAGGGGGGAGAAAGATACAAAAGGCATGGTGCATTTGTCTAGGGGAGTAGCACTTTGAGCTAGATGTGTTGAGCCTTTGCCTCCGTCTTGAGGGTCTAGCTATTTTTTGTGTGTGAAAGAAATTGGTTTGGGCTGTGCTAGTGGTGTTGAGCCTTTTCTACCTCTTCTTGAGGGGGACTAATTTGTTTGGTTAGCTTGGTTGTGTCGAGCCTTTTGCCCATGTCTTTGGGAACCAAGTTTTTTGCTCCATGTTTGCTATCAAAGTGAATTTGTCTTAGCTTTTGTCTAGCTTTTGTTCACTTGGATGTGCTATCTTCTACCTTCTTCTGTCTTTGTGTTGAATGTTGACAATGCACTCATCAAGGGGGAGATTGCGAACACATGGTTGATTTAGGTGACATGTGTTTAGTTTTGTGATTGAGTGATTGTCAGCAGTCAACATTCTTTTTCTATTTTCATTTTATCTTTTATGCTTCGGCTATGTTCACCGGCATACGTGGAGTGTGTCGAAGGCGTATCTCTTGGTTCGTGTTGTAGGTGTGGAGCTCGGAGATGGTAGCCGACGGCGAGGTGAAGGGGCCAAGGAGGGCGTCGGGCCGACGGACCGCGGAGGAGGTGAAGGACGGACGTGAGGCTTGGACCGAGGGACCGGATCGCCGGGCGGCTAGCCATGGTGGTGACATCACGGGACATCGACGGATGCAAGAGGGCGTGGCGGGGACCGTGTCGATCGGGTCAAGGCGGCGGCGTGCGCGCGAGCGGGAGCTTCGGATGACTTGGCGACTTTCGGGCGGTCAAGGCGGCGATGACACGTGTCGAGGAGGTTTGGTGGTTTGCCCTCAAAACCATCGGCGCTGGTTTTCGTGGTTTGGGCCTCAAAACCACGGGCGCGGGTTTGCGGGTTTGGGCCTCAAAACCCGAGGTGTTCCGGTGGACGGAAGGGCGGCACGTGGCGGCATCGGGGAGGTTGCGTGGATGCAAGGCTACCGATGAAGAGGCGCGGTGGCCGTCGGATCGAAAAATATCCGAGTCGACCAAAATAGCCCTAGGGTTAGTGGTTTTTGGCTCATATATATCGGAGGGCAAAATAGGGATGAGAAATAAGGACCATATATAGAGGATGGCAGCCATCCTCTCCTCTTTGCCTCTCTCATTTTCGTTTTTATTTTCCCCCAATTTTTAGGGTTCTTGTTTAGAGGTCCAAGAACAAATTTGTGGAGATTTTGTGGTGATTTTTGAGGGAAGGGCAGCCCCAATCCTGCCTGTGCCCTCTGCGAACTCGTCTTTTTTGTCTTTGTGATTTTCGTTCACTGCGTTCTTCGTTTTCCCCTTTTTCGTTCTAGGCCACGATCTGATTTTGCCGGAGATTGGGTGCGTTTCGAGCAGCGATTTTTTGGGGATTAGTTCGTAGCTAGGTATTCTTCAGCTGGTCGAATTTTGGCTTCGATTCATAGAGTCTTGAGTCGGATTTGGTTCGATTTGAGTGTGAGGCGTTTTTCTGTTCGCAGCTGTTCCTCTCTGTTCGTGCCCGACGCTTTTTGTTCTTAGCGCTCGTGGCCAGGTGAGAGCGGCGATTTGGTGTGATTGATTGAGTACAAGCAGACCTGTACTCTCCAGACTTCTTCGTTGCTGCACAGATCAGCGCAGGGTGCTCACCGTCCTCCTGCAAGCGCGCTCGTTCCAATTCGCAGTCAAGGCCACGCTGTCCCTCGTCAACAGCTCGAGCAGGTAACAGAGTTGGTCGGCAAGGCAGGTGTTCGTGGGGATTCGGTCACATCAGGACTGCTTCAGCTCGTCAGCTTCCTCTCTGCAGTTTACTCGAACGCACAGCAGGATTGATCGGCAAGTTCTATTATTATGCATCCATGAATTAGTATTTCTGACAATCATTACTTAATCATGGGAGCATGAATCTATATTGCTTTGCTAGAGTAGTTTTCACGACATGCATATATTCTTGCTTGCCGTTCTGTGATTAGTCTCTGCAGGTTCAAAGTTGAGGCATGCTGTCCAGCAAGATTTTCAGCTTGCGTTCATTCTCTTTCAGCTAGGAGTGCAGGCACAAGCTTTGTCCTTGGGCAAGTTTCATTTGTGCAGCCTGTTTGTGATTTGCCCTTCTAAATCTTGATTTATCTTTTCAAGCTACAGGGCTGTCCTTTGATCACTTATTCATTCTCTTTCTCCAGCTTGTGCTAGTTGTTTTGTTTATTCATGTGTGTTGGCAGAAACTGATATCCAGCAGCAGCTTGAGCCTTTATTCTTGTGAAGTCAACCAAATGCTAAGCTAGCTTGTCCGAGATTTGTTTTGCAAATTCTTTTGACATGTCACTTTCAAGCTACAGGATAAATCATTGCATATTCAAAGCTTGAGTGCCGTGTGTTGGATTTGGATTTTTCTCTCTGCTTTTTAATCAACGGTTTATTCACTTGTGCTTCGATTTGAGATTCGATTTATGCGATGACATTCTATTGATCCGAGGAATTCTTCTAAGTACTCTCGCCACAAGTTGGCGTTGGTATTTTAGTTTTGAGAACTCACTTCTTCTCTATAGAAGTCGAAAGTGATTCTTTTTTCAGATCCTCGGTTCGATCTTTGCTCGTTGGTAGGTGTGCGATAGTTTGAGGTGTCATTTGTGTTCTGGGAACATCCACCCAATCATTTGGGTCGTGGACATCTTAGTGCTCTCTTTGCTCGTGACACCTTGCACGTGTGTTACTCGTCTCCTGTTTGCGTTTGCTTTTTGAGGTTGGGGGTTGAGCCGATGACCGAAATTGAAAAGGAAAATCGAGGCTCCCATTCACCCCCCCGGTCGCCGTTTCGGTCCTTCAGTCCGTCCGACGATGACGTATGTTATACGTGCCCACTATAACACGACTGGTTGGTACAGTATAACCCAAATCATGGCACGTGGGCTGGCGAGAACCGAATCACAAGGAGCCAAATTTAGCTCTGTCAGCGGCCACGTACGTAGGCGTGTGCACCTCCTACCCAATCAAATGAGCCAATCAGTATTCCTCGTATCATGGTCATGGCAATGCAGGATTGAATCATATACATCCATCATCCACCGATGGACCACCGATCGATCTATCGGTCGATGAATGAATACAGTATGTAGGTACTCGATCCATCTCTGATCGAGTACAGAATAATGACACGACCACGTAGGTATATCTCGATCGATCCCGCACGCAACGCAAGCTAGCGGACGCGGTGGGGCTTCTGCACTTGCCACCAGCACGGGAGTCATCTCTTGTTGGATCATTTCTAGCAGGCTAATTCTGGCCGACGCTGATATTGTGAGGAAAAAAAATGTTGAATGGAGTACAGCCATGGCCCATGGCCCGTGGGCTGCTGGCCTCTTTCCTCCGGCGACCGGCGGCCCGTAAGCTAACCCTGAATGACGACGTTCATTCGTACTTGCAGCTCTCTCCAGTCCTTCCTCCGCAGACCAATCGGGGCAATTTACTAACCTCTCAGTCTCAGATGATAAATAAATAAATAAATGTGAGAAAAAAGAGGCAATAATAAATGGAGCAGCCCGGGCGGCGTGAGGAGCTAGCGGACACCTACTGTTTGTTGATCACTGTTCACTGAGTCACTGCTCTGCTCTGCATGTGCATGATGAGTCCGTCCGGCCTGTTCATCGTGTAGCTCGTGAATCGTGACCGATCGAGAGGCAGGCGAAGCAGGTAGGCACGTGTAAATTTACTTCCAACACTCATATTCTAGTCTCTACGAAAGTGTCGTTGGAAACCATGCCTCGTAAACACGCCAACACCGGCCAACACTCGGGTGTGTTTAGAGCCCAGAATTCTTTCTCAAATTTTACTATGTAAAAAAAAAATTCCTCATAAATCAAAATGCCGGCACATGTATCGAGTACTAAATATAGATAAAAAAAATAAAATAATTACACAGTTTAGATGTACATTGTGAGACGATTCTTATGAGCCTAGTTACGTCATGGTAGGATAATATTTACCACTAACAAACGAAACGTGCTACAGTGTACGATGTGACATGCATTTTATATCCGTTTAAAATTTTAACCAAAATTTTAGGTGCTAAGGATGTCTCCAACAGGATAGGTAAAATGCAAAATAGATAGTGCACAGTGTTTTTAGGGAGTAAAACCATGCTCCAACGATGGAGGCAATCGCAGTTGGCAATTTGCCAACCGGCGAAAGGACTAGGCAAATATGCGGAGTCTCTCTCCACCGATGCAATACGTGCGGGAGAACGGACTCTGCCGCCGCTGCGTCACCACCGGCATCCGGGCATTCTCCACCGCACGCCGCGGCCGACGGGAGAACCGGGAGCCGCCGCTCGCCTTCCGCCGACCTAGCGTACCGCAGCCCTCTACCGCCGCCGGAGATGGATCGCATCCACACCGCCGCCCGCCTTTGAAGAGGCCGCTTGCTGCCGCCCCGCCGCCGAGACGGATCGCATCCACACCACCGCCCGCGACCGCCGCCGCCGAGACGGTCGCATCCCCGCACTTTGCCCGCTCTCGTGGGGAGAATCAATCGGACGACGAGCCTGGCGACGCATCGGACGGCGAGCTTGGAGGAGTTGTTGAGGTTGTCGACGGCGGCGGCGGCGGAATCCCGTGAGGAGGAACTGCAGCTGCGGCAGCGGCGTGGCTGCCGATGTAGCCTGCCCCGCCCGTGAGTCCGTGAGCCAGCATGGTTCTCCCCACAGTCACGCCGGGCAGCGTCTTCTCCACCGCCATGGCAAGCTGCCGGCTGCCGCTGGTGCTAGCGCTACTGCTACCTCTCGGCGCCCGCCGAAGCTACTGCACTACACAGACGATCGGGCTTGCAGGAAGAAAATGTGGATGAGATGCGTCTGCTGTTGGAGAAGGCTCGATTTGAGCCTCAAAGCCTTTTACTGTGCGGTGCCTAAACAAGGCAATGGGTCTCTATTTTTTGCATCATTTGTTGGAGATAGCCTAGACACAGCCGAACTGCTAGCTGCTTCCTGATGCTGCGTCAGATGCCGTCGAAGCTGCTTGCAGGGCTTTCAGCTCCAGGTCCCGACATGCCATGCAACAACCGCAGGTGCTTGTGGGCTTGTGGGCCAACGCCACGTACGCCCACGTCCAGTGGCTGGGCCACGTCGGTCCAATGCCTCAGCTGGCCCGCACGCCGTCGGTTAACAAGCCGAGCCAAAGCTTGTCCGGTCCCCAGCCCGATTAACACGAGTGATTCTCAGTAGCAAACACTGGATTCGATCGAGAGTACGCCTCCAAATGCCACATCGCTCAGTTTATTTATACTATGTAAATTATGCTTCTTCTAAAAAATACAGTGAGCACCTTATCGTCGATCTTGGCTCAACGTTCTCTCTCTCTTTACGATAGCTCAACGCACTCTTTAGGTCTATAGGTAAAGCATTTTTGGACGGGAAGAATATCAAGTTACAGATGTACTGCAACACTAATGATAAAGATCCTCATAGAAAAGAAAATCAAAGACTATAAACATATTTATTGGAAGATGCGTAGACAGAGGAGGACGTACGATCGATCCGATTCATCTCGATCGATATATATAGAGTGTTGTACAGTTGTAGGTGCTTGTAGATTCCCTAAAAAAAGGTGTTTTAGGCTTGTAGCTGTTCTGTACAACCTCTACAATACAGTTGTCTGCTAATAATAAGGATCCTAAAATAAATACAACGTCTACCTTAAATCTAGTAATGTACTAAATAAGTGGATCTTGAAGGTGCCTAAATATATAGAGGAGGAGGATTGATGATGATACGGTCAATCTCCATGCATCAGTGAGCCAAGACCCAAACGAACCATACGTTCACGTGCACGTACGTATAGAAGACGTCGGCCGCCCCACACGTCTAAACTATACTGGCTGTGTTTGTACAGGGAGGCGTACGTCGGTACGTGACAAAACAAACGGCGGGGCCACGTGTTGACTTGCTGTGTCTTGTGTGAGCCGACCCGTTAACTTGTGAGGTGCAGCCACCAGAAAAGTAACAGGAAAAGGTCAGCACAGGGGAACATCCCGGCCGGCAGCTGAGCTGAGATGCCACACCAATCCAACCCACAACCTGCCTTGATCATAAATAACGCCTGTGCATGTTGGCTACGGATGTTACAGAAATATGATATGATGTATTATATACTGCCTTCATCCTAAACTATACTAAGAGCATGTTTAGAACATAGAAATACAAAACAGAGGAAAGTAAAAAAAACGCAGGAATATGATCTTTGGTTGTGCGAAAAACAGAAGAAAGTAAAAACACAAGAAAAACATAGATAGGGGTGTTTGGAATGCAGGAATGACAACGCAGGATTCCAATACATAAGGTGTGATTTACAAATCAAGTATGACAATTACTTAGCACAACATTGCCAAATCATAGACTAATTAGACTAAAAAAATCGTCTCGCAAATTTATCGCATTTTGTATAATTAGTTTTTTACTATATTTAATATTTGATGCATGTGTCCTAATATTAGAAGAGACAGTGGAAAAATTTTGTTACGCATGTTTGCTTTCCATTTTAGACTTTCTAGTGAATGCATGCACGTCGACTGACCGGTCTGACCCAACAACCAAGCGAGTGCAAGCGGCCAGCGTCACGAGCGACAGAGCGAGGGCCAAACATTTCACTTTTTCTGAGTGGATTCTTTTTTTTCCTGCGTTTTGTGTAGTCGAACCTTTCGGAGAAAAGGGAAGGAGCATTCCTTCGTTTCCAAACGGTGACTGCCGTCAACAAACCATAGGAACTGGTTTCCTTTGAAGTTCCTATGAAAATATTACAATCCAAAACAGGCTCTAAGTTATTTTAAAAATCTTAGAAAATCAAAGAATCTCGAATTTCACCAAATTTATATGATAATAAGATAATAACTTTGATGATATTAACTAAGTATCATTAGATTCCAATTTGACGTCATAAATCTTGGTGATTTTCTCAATATTTTTATTAAATTCAGGATACTTTGATTCTCCAAGATTCTTGAAACGACTTATGGTTTAGGATGAAGGAGTATTTCCTTAGGAAATTTAATATAGCTTTTCTAAGTTTTGGAGCTGCAAATTTTCATTCGTCCGATCAAAGAAATTCTCAACAAAATCTGACAGGGCAGCGCATGCTAGATAATTTGCACTAGTTTTTGTAGTTTTGGGAGCATTTTTTTTAGAAGAGTTTGGGGAGCATGTTCTATGCGATAGTTCGAGTACTACATTGGAAGTTCCGTTTTTTTCGGCCGGCTGCCACCAGTATTTTCAGGACCAGGCGGCCGCCGGCAGGCCTGCTACTAGCTAGCTTAGTGTCAGCTAAAACCTACAAGCAACAGGTCAATCAACCAGCATGTAAATTAGGGCTACTCAGTCATCATTCCCAAAAGCAACGGAAAACGTGATGTCTTTTTCTAATTGGAAAAGGGGTGAAGAACTGCAAATGCAGTGACCCAAGTTTGTACCAAAACACACACACAGGTCTCCAATGGTTTCATACTTCCTCAGTATAGCAATTAGAAGCCCTTCCTCACTTTGCCGATTTTTACCGAAGAAAGTGCCAGTTTTTGTTCACGACAGTTGAAGTGATCGATCCAGTGCAGTGCTGGCCGTTCGTTGCATATCCGTCCCGCACAGCAGGCTTAGGAAAATTTTAGGCTTCTTCTTCTACGAGGCAATTAGTCATTTTTAATAAAACAGGATTACATAAAACTATGCTGTTCATTCGTTTACAAAGAAGCCAAGACCCAGCATTGAAACCATGAACAAAGTATATATATTTATGATGCCCGACAACATCCTTCTGCCAACTGATGAGAAAATAATGCTTTGATCCCATCACGCAGTTAAAATTTCAAGACAGCATCTCTGCAAAGACGATTCAAGGGTCACATATGCCGTCATGTGTTGACAAACCAGTGTCTAATTTTCCATGCAACTACCGGTCAACAAACCTTCCAACATAAGAAACACGTACACATCTTCTTCAACGGGCCAGCATGGTATAGTTGTTGACAAGTGGCCTTACATTCTTCTAGGCCCACACATTATTTAATCATAAGATTTTGTACAAGTGTAAAAAAAATGTCTACAACCAACTTGCGCTGATATAAAAATATTTAGATCAGTTTCACAGCCAATGTTTTTTTTTTCCCTTCATGAGGACTCAAATCTCAATACATAGCCAATGTTGTTTTTTCTGAAGATTGAATTAGCTAGAATGGTGGATCAAGAGCCCCAGCAGGTTAAGATGTTTATTTAATTTATTTGTTACATGGCCTAGTTGACAAAGTTTTTTTTTTTTTTTTTTTTTTTTTTTTTAGAAAATGGTCTAGCCGCCTGTATAAAATGATCCACTCCACCTACTGTTTCTATGGACACATTCCAAAATGGGCCATCAGGACCCAACAACCTTATAGCACCACATGGCTAAATGCACAACTGGGACAATATAGCCTTTTCACAGTAATTGGCAAGTCCTCTCAATCCTCATATATGTTCTATACTTGTATACACCACAATCCTTCAAAATGCATAGTAGTCAATTGGATGCCCTAGAAGGCTAGACCTGTTAAAAAAAATGGAGGCCCTAGACCTGTTCAAAAAAAAAAAAAAAAAGGAGGGCCTAGGATACATACATCTATTATTGGGACAATAACGTTGCCTCTGTGGATTAAGTATAAAAATAAGTAACTAACTTGTGACCTCAAAGTTGTATGTTTTCTTATCAACCTAACAACTCTAGGGAGATTAACATGCATGCCTTGCCTATTGGATTTGGGTAAGGATGGATCTTGGATTCTCATTAGGTTAGGCATTAGCTAGTGCAAATTAACCCGAGGCATGATGATGGGAATAGCTAAAAAGGCCCATGTGTGTGTGTGTGTGTGTGAGAGAGAGAGAGAGTGAGAGAGAGAGAGAGAGAGAGAGAGAGTTCATTTCATGGAGCTCAATGATTGATGTTCAAAGCATATCATTAGGAAAATTTGAGCCCAGAGGCATTAGCCTCGAAGAAATCAAATAAAACAGTTTGTTCTCACATGAGGATGGGGCCACACCACTTGTATGAGCCAGCTCCGCGCACCAACAGCCTCCCCAAGCCACATGTTCTACAGCCACTGCAAAGGCGGTCCACGTAGAGATGGCCCCACGTGCCGGTGGCTGTACGGAGCCTGTATATGGGACAAACAGCTGGTACGTGTAGCCGTGCTTGGACAGTATTAGCAAGCAACTAATCCAATCAGAACAAAAAGCCAATGCTTGGAGCTGTGAGCCAGCCGTAAACCCCCTGTAGTCTACTAGCATGTGGTTAACTAACTTAACCCTAGCTAGCTTGGCTTGGCTGGTTGTTAGGTTAGGTTGCTGGCTCTCTCCCTACTGATCGATTAGACATGTTAATCAATTGATTACGACTAATTGAAGCGTCCCGGCTTTGTGCATTATACAATTTTGCCTGGCCATTGAGCTAGAATGGTTTTATTAATCCTGTAGACTAATCAGCCTGGCATCTTGTTGTGTTGTGTACTTGTGTATATAATATTATTGGAAAAAGGGGGTTAGTTGGATGGCTTGATCGGCGTGTGGCTGCGGCGGCGCATGGCACCCTGATCATTATTTGCCGGTCAGAGGAAGGTTCTAGTGTCAGACATGAGATCAGCTGGATGATTCAGAGCATGTTTATTCGGAGTACTAGTTAAAATGTTGTACTAGTAGCAAACTACTGCATGTTTGCAGTCTAGATTAACCATCATTTGATATTTGATGGCCTCTCTCTCTCTCTTCTCTCTATCTATCTATCCCCGTTGACGAACATTTTGCGAATCGGTGACCACCCCAACACACCAGCGGGTCTTGGATGCCCCTATAGGTTGCACATAACCTGCAAACTAAAAAACAGCAATAACCACAACCAGTAACCGGCCAAACCGATCTAGAGATCGAAGGGCCGATGTGGAGCACATGCCTCGGTTTTGGTTGAAACGACCTCGAACGCCCTCCGAAAAGATTGTCGAGGAGGATGCACACGAAAAACATGGGATGAGCAAATGGAGGATCTCCTAAGACCAAAGAAAACATCCAAGGCCTCACCGAAGACGACTGAACATCAAGTAGAGGGGTTGAGAGAAGAGAAAATATGGCAAAAGAGAGTTTTTAGGTATTTTGATCGATTGGAGGTAGATAGGATCAAATCGGCCGTGAACCTCTCATTATATAGAGGGGGTGGTTTTATCCCCTTAGGAAACCATGTAGATATGTTTCCAATCACCAAACTTGCCTAAAACCCGACCAACTTCGAGATCAAGTCGGTTTCCAGGGCAACCGCTAAGCCGATTGGGCCACCCGACTTTGCCATAGGTTTTCACGGGGCTTGGATTGCAAAGACCGAGCCGCCCCGCCACTTAAGTAACAACCGGGTTTAGCCGGCCTGAAATCCGGCTAAGCCGGCTCTTCATGCTGCACCGGCGCGGCCACCCGGCTAAGCCGTGGTGTGAGGGAAGCTGGCCTCAAGCCCGTTTGGGCCGGGCCAAAGATGGCCAACCGGCTAAGCCGCGAAGTGGTCCTGGCAGCTCGCCCTCGGCTCGCCGCGTCTTCTACCTCACGATTTCTTGGTCTTTTGACGACGCCATTCGACCTCAAGCATATATATGATCTTTTCCGACGTCCTCAATCTTCCAAAAATACTCATGGCCAATTTTGGGTGTCAACACTCCCCTTTTGCAGTTTGTTGTCGTATTTTTTATGGAAGTTTTATGTGCTAACTTTGGATTAAAAAAATGGTTAGGAAATGGTGTCGCCAAAGAAAAAAAAAAATGGTAATATGTGTAATATAAAATATTAGTTATTACTAAAAAAAAAACTAGTACCTTCGGTGAGGTATTTGAGGTGTCCAAGAAAAACTTCTTCCATTATTCGTGGATTATAGTGAGGAAAATGATCCTAGAGGCGGGGGAGAGAACGCTTGGACTCCCTCTTGGTTGGAGAATTTGGAAGGAAAGGAATGCCTAGACCTTTGGCAGAACGGGGCGACGCCCTTGGAGCTACTGCATCAAATCATGAACGAGGCAAACGAATGGTCGTTTGCGGGCTAGACACATTCGGTCGCTGCTAGTGCTCTGATTAGTTCTTTCAGCTCGTTTTGTGTCAGACAGTGTTTGTAACAACTATCGGTCTTTTGTGTTCACTCCTATTTTGGTATTTATTCATTACCGGAGTATATTGTATTGTTGGTTTCTCTACTCCTTAATAAAAACTGCGATGGCATGGTTGTGATTTGTGAAGAAAAAACTAGTACCATGAAAAAACGATTGGGAGGTAATATTGCCGTAAGTTAGAGAAAAACCAAGGGCTAATGGTACTCCTATATATATACTTCTGGATAATCGTCATTGCCAATGGATTCCACATGTTAGATAGATCCCGTCATATCCTCCTCCATTCCAAATTCCTCATTCTAATGATCTAGACTAGATGCATAGCAAAATAGATATACTACAAAAATCAAAACGATTTATAATTTGGAACGTAGGAAGTACATGAGATGGCGGTGCATAAGGGATTGAAATTGTTAATCGACACATGAACAATTATTTCTTTTCATACTAATAACCGAAAGTTAAATTTTGATACAAAATACAAATTCGAAAGAGGTACATGAGCGTTTAACTAGAAATGTTTTCTCAATCAACTAAAACTGGTTTAATAATTAGGTAAATAGGACAACACACATGTCCAGCACATAAGACGAGATGCAAACCATCACACGATTAGCTGTTAGTACTGGTCCCTATGAGTGATGTTAATAATTGGAAACCTTAACTTTTGCCCACGCCATGCAGACTTACTCTTCTCCTTTATGGTAGTAGGAGCTGTAATGTTGTACTGCAAACTATATATACATATAGTAGTACAAGCAATCAAGCATGTCCCAAGACTTGCATAGCGAAACCTCCATGATTATTATCCATTATCATGCGGAAGGAGGTCTATGCGACACGATTACTAAGTTTACAACAATGCTCCTCTAGATTGCTAGAAATCAAAAGCACACGGCAAAAAAAAAAAAAAAAAAAAAAAAAAAAAAAAAAAAAACCCGAAGAAAATCGTTGACTCCAAACAAAGACGGCTTTACTATCTGTAATCATATAAATGTACCACCTTTGTTCTAAATTGTAAGTAAGTCGTTCTATTTTTTTTAGACACATATCCTTTACTATATATGTCTAGATATAATATATATTTAGGATTTTAGGTACCTAGAATAGCTAGAATTTACAATTTAGAACATAGTGGTTTATTCGATATACATTAAATACGTGTACAATTCAGTCGAAAGATTATGATTCGAATTGAATTGAACCCTGTATATGTAATAAGACCTATAAATATGAGCCAACCCTTGCTTCAGTTAGGAAACGACTTAACGGCTTGTTTGGATGGCAGTGAGGCCACGAGTCCGCTGGATGGTAGGTGTAGTTGCATTTTATGGAAAGGAATGTCCATAGTCACGTTTTGATAGAGGACTAGACAAATGGTTGTACCTTGTTAGAAATAGTGCCATGGTGTAATTCTCGCCATGCGTATTTTCATTTGTAACATTTATATTTACACCGTTGACACTCTCTCCCTCTTCCATGGAAACAATTTGACGATGACCGCTGCCAACCTACACCGTGTCTAGTCTTATTTGAGCATTTCGACGGCGACAAGCACCAGGTACATCAATCCCTTTTTCTTTCATACCTTGTTGTGTGAAACTAAACATCTAAACCTTTGTATTCGGATTTGATCTAATTACACGTATATATATTGGTAATATGTCTACAAACTTTGATTTTTTGCAAAAATATGTGGAGTGTACATCCAAGTCCTTTTACCGAGTCCGCCTATGTCAGCTGGCCACAAAGTGCTCAAAAGGTTGGTTGGCTTTGCCTGGTAATCTATTTCGCCTCAAGCCGAATTTGTCCCGGCTTGATTTACGCTTGGGAACCAACACCGACCGGGGGTATGCAACATGGGAAGAACGGGAAGACAGGAAGAAACGTCAAAACGGAGAACCCGTTCCGTTGCGACGTGCTCACTCTTTCACTCGACTAAGAGAGATCACTCCCACCCAGGGCCAAAAAGGTTGCGTACAGACCTAAAACGTATTTCACTACATATCAAAGTGATGCAAACGTCCAAATTAAACTAGTGGGATAGTAGGATGTCATGCTTGATGGTTCTCGTGCTATATATGCTGTTTATACGCAACATGTGAGTATTGGTCCAAAGTGATTAACTAGAGCTCTATTTTTTTACCAACTATTAAGTGATATTTATACAAAAAAATTGTTTGTGGTTCTCACCTCAGCGCGTTCATTTGCTGATTTACTAATGTTGATTTCAGCAGGCCTTTATACTTTCTTTGAGGCCGGGACCGGATCAATATTTAATTAACTTGCAAGACATGAAATGGTGTACTTAGATGATAAACATTGAAACGTACCAAGTGGCTCAACTTGAATGAAGCTCTCGTTTTGGATCCATCACTGTGGGTCGCAGTTTGCTTCTTTAGCACTCACTTGAGAGGCCAAGCTAGGCAGCGAGGCTAGCACGGTTTGTAACTTTGTGCACAAATTCACAGACGTGAAAATGACATGTACATTGCACTTTCCATGATACGACAGTAACAGTATGATGGTGTGTATAATCTATTGCCACTGTGTAAGTTAATCATCCTACAAATCCCATTATTAGTTTCAACAAAGCCCTGATCACAGGTGATTTCCCTGCTAATCTTTTTGGCACAAAACAGGGCCTCCAAAACCAAAAAGATGTATTATTGCCGCTGCTTTATTTGGAGTCACCATCAAAATATATTGGGTGGATATGCACGAAAAATATACACCAATCTTGTTCATTTGATTGTGTAGAAATGACATCGTTCTAGAACAACCATCCCATCATTAAGCTTGGTTAATCTTGAAACCTACTGCTAATAATACAGATCAAGTAACCCGGCCATGGGCCATGTATAATAATTTGGCAATTTGCCAAAGTGATATCATCCTAAAATATCCCAATGGTATCCTACATTCCTTCCATGTGCAAGCAACAATAATTCGTCCATGTATAGATGATCACAATGGATACGTGATGCACTTAGATGACCATTCCAGAAACACTATTAGCTCTAACACATTTATGATGAGGGATGCAATTAGATGAGCATTTCAGAAAATTCCATGCTTCCTCCATTTAGTAACACAGAAAATATATTCTACCGGAACACATGTTTACATTATCCATGTCGGTTTTTTACTCTCTAGTCAGCCTTTGTTTTTTTATAAGAAAAAATCTCTTTGGAATGCAAAATACAAAATGCCAAGTACTTTGAAATGATAAAATGTAAAATGCTAAAAAAATTATGGGGCTGGGAAGCTTTTGGTCTTTTTTTTTTTTTTGGCCTCTTGAGACCAAAATCCAAAATCGAGAATAACCACCTTTTTGCTAAATTTTTTTGCATAGTGTTTAGTTCCATTATGCAAAATGATAGACTAAAACCCTATTTTTTTTTAGGATGAAAGAGGAACTAAACACTTCTTAATTGAGAATTCATACCTTTTTTTTTATACGTGCAATGTTTCACAACTTTAGTATACATGTTTCTCCTTTTATTTCACAAAAAGTAAAAATTCCTATGACTTTTTATTTATGAAATGATATACTTCGCAGACAAATAGATTTTCTAAGGAAAGAGTTGTTTTTGGCCTTTACGTCGTCCACAACCGATTCTTACAATTTTTAAACACATTTGCTGATGATCAAATAAAGAGAAATTATAAATGAAGTTTGTTATTGCTAGATACCTAGTACTTGAATGTATTCCGTGACTATGCAATCCGATGTATCCAACGTTGCACGACAAAGAAACAATTAAAATAAAACCATTTATCCATACGATGAAGATTGACGAATTCATATAAACAAAAATAGAGTAACAAACAAGGCAGTCTTAAAGTCATGCACGCAAACACACATAAATGGTTCATTTCCAATTATTATGAAATGAAACATGTGATTTATAAAGTAACACATAACCCTCAAAACAAAAACTTTTTGAGCAGGTAAATACTTAAATGACGGACTAAGCGTGATTTTTTACACTAATCTAGCAGATAAAAAAATGAACAAAATATATATAAACAAACAAATCAACGTTCTAAAAACCACAAACAATTAACAGGCAGTCTTAGAGTCATGCACGCAAACACACATAAATGGTTCATTTTCAATTATTATCAAACCAAACATGTGATTTATAAAGTAACACATAACCCTCAAAACAAAAACTTTTTGAGCAGGTAAATGCTTAAATGACGGACTAAGCATAATTACAATAATCTAGCAGATAAAAAAATGGACAAAATATATATAAACAAACAAATTAATGTAATAGAAACCACAAACAATTATGTGTGTCTTATCCCCTAATTTATATGTACTATTAACAAATCATTTTTGAATTTAACCCATTTTTTTTTTCTTACCAGATCTAAACCGGGTAAAAGGTCCTTTCAACAGAAAAATCGTAGCCATAGATCGAGGAGACCATTTCCAAGGTTTGTTGCACAGTTTCAAATCCCCACTGGTTTCTTTCTCCCATAAAACCTCCCCCTCCTCTCTTCTCCTCCCCTCCCGTCCGCCTTCTCCTCTCACCCACACCTGCCCCTCCCCGCCGCCGCCGCGCCGCGGACCCCTCCCATGGCAAAGCTCTCTAGCCTACCCCGTCCGATCCCCGTGCTCGCGCTCGTGTGCGTCCTTCTTCTGCACGCCGCGCCGCGGCCCGCACTGTCGTCGCGCGCCGCGCCGAGGGGTGTCTCCTCCGCCGGCGCCGGCAACACGATACACCAACTCCTCAAAGATCACGGGCTTCCGGGAGGGCTGCTCCCGCGTGGCGTGGAGTCGTACACCCTCGACGAATCGACGGGCCTGCTGGAGGCGCGGCTGTCGGCGCCGTGCTACGCCACGTACGACAACGGCGACCTGGCCTACTTCGACAACGTCGTCCGCGGCAACCTCAGCAAGGGCGCGCTCCGCGGCGTGGAGGGACTCTCCCAGGAGGAGCTCTTCGTCTGGCTCCCCGTCAAGGGCATCCTCGTCCAGGACCAGGAGCCCGGGGTCATCCTGTTCGACATCGGGCTCGCACACAAGAGCCTCTCGAGGTCGCTCTTCGAGGACCCGCCGGACTGCAAGCCGTCGGCCGCCGCCGGGATGAGCGCCGCCGCCGCAGCCAGGTGGAAGGGCAGGCAAGGTGAGATTCTGACACGCCACTGTTTCAGATTTGTTCGGGGGACAGGTTCCCTTCTCGGATCCTCTTTTCCCGCTTGGCCGGTAGGTAGGATAGGATGGCCT
Organism: Hyparrhenia diplandra; assembly: GCA_015847255.1. Classification (NCBI taxonomy): domain Eukaryota; kingdom Viridiplantae; phylum Streptophyta; class Magnoliopsida; order Poales; family Poaceae; genus Hyparrhenia; species Hyparrhenia diplandra. Next base: position 83,243 of record JADLZK010006695.1, read on the forward strand.
GTTTCTTCGCCGCGCTTGTTCGGACGTCTACTCCATGGAATTATCTATCTATATCCCAAGATTCCGTCCACTCGTTTCAAGGTTTTAGTCGAATTCATTCAAGTTAGTTAACCTCTGATTTCGATGTCCAGTTCGTCGATTGGATTTCAAATCGGCTGTAAATCCCAGCTCAGTCGATAATATGCAGCTGCGTTGGATTCCGAGAGTGAGTTGATTTATTAGTTATAGTTAAATTAAAAAAAAATGCGATCTCGGTTCGCGTTCCTTGAATCAGTGGACGCGCCAGTTACAATTTGACACGACGGTTCGTTCTTTAGTGGTTCGGTGAGGTAGAGGGAGCTGGAAAGATTGAAATTTGATGGCGTCTTGGAGTTGGAAGCTTGTGGAGGAGTAATTCTCGTGGTGGGGATAGGGGGATCGATTAAAGACTTCAGTTACAGCTGATTTTTCTTTGGGTGGGCATTAACTACGCCGGGAACTCGTTCATTTGTCTGCGAAATGATTTTTCTTTGGGTGGGCATTAACTACGCCGGGAACTCGTTCATTTGTCTGCGAAATCAGAGTCATGGTTTTGCCAGTGGAATTCTGAGCCCCTTCAGGTTCATTTATTTATTTCAAACAAAAATCTCTTACTACTTAGCAGGATTACTTGGATTGGATATATAAAACCAAAATTTCTTTCTGATTATAGCGATTGACTGAATCCACTGTCAATGGGCTCAGGAAATTGTTCAGAGTAGAGTGATAATCGCGATGAGGTTAGGGGCAACTTGCTTGCAACCTTCCACAGGTGTCAAGAGGAGTGGATTGAGCATTAGATGCTTGCACTCCTGGCCTTCTCTGCTTTTGAAGCAAAGATTTTTGCCTGATGCAGGCTTTTGTCTATCTATCAGTCTTCGTTAGCAATCCAATTTTTTTATCCTAAACCCTTCTTTTCCTAGTTTGTTACCGGCAGGGCTGTTGCTTTTGGATGCGCCCCTCCTTTGCAGATTGTTATCTTTCTATGTTAGAATGTGTGTCTCATCTCATCACCTGTCCCCTTCTATAGCGCCTTTCTCTGTTGCTGCCACCTCCATTGGTAAATGGATGGAAAGCTGGTGTAGACACCACGAACCCTTGCAAGAACATACATCTCTGAAAGGGTGGAACAGAAGATGGTGCCACATGAGCTCACTTTGTTTCCCCCAATGGTTGAACCTCACATGATCGATGTGAACCCTACGCAGCATAACACTCCTTTTAGCGATTCCTTCTACAATTTCTCCATGCCATGCTTTTGTAATTCATCAATCAATTACAGCTGTTGCCTGAAGAGGGGTCTAACAAAGTTGCTTGTTGGCAGGTGTTACTGGTCTGAGGTTGAGGCGAGAGGTAGCAGCAGACATCGATCAGCATCAGGAGCAGAGGTGAGGAGGCCCCTCTGAGAACAAACATCCGAGACGATGCCGAGCCAGTTTTCCGCTTTGTATAATCCTGTGGTGAGTGAGAGAGTGCTGCTGCTGCTTCAACAAAAAAAAATACAACACCTGCAACTTCCTGCAGAGGTTGGAATGTATCTACTAAGATGTGGGTACCTTTTTGCAGTTCTTTTTCGTTTTTCTTTTTTTCTTCTTTTTGGCCTAAGCTCCTCTCTTGTTCATGCACACCTGTGTGATTAAGTTTGTCAGTCAGTCAATTGTTATAAGCAAGCACGCAGAAAAAAAAAAAAAAAGAACAAAGGAAAAGATTTGGCTTGAGAAGCCAATTGGGGCTTGGGGCTTGGGGCTCCGGGTCTGTGGTATGTTTGGTCTATGGGAGATTCTTGTTCTCCCCAGGGAGAAAATTCCTTAGCTGTTGGTCCGTGTGCCAGCTCAGCATGGAGTGAGCTGGGCACAGCACAGCCTCCATGTGGGTTTGTGTTGGCTGGTGGTTGGTTGAGTGCTCCTTGTGCTTCTTCCTTGGATTGATGAGTATATATATATTATATATATATATATACAATCATACAATATACTACACTCCTGCAATTATTCATTTAGCTAGGTTAGGTTAGGCTATAGAGCTATATATATAGCAGTATAAAGAATATAAAAAAGTTGTAGTTCCTTGTATGTCTTGTTTATGTGGTGTGCAAGTCTTAATGAAAGGTATCTATCTCTACCTGTCAATCTATCAAGTGGGCTGTATTCCTCTCACTTGTGAAATGGGAATTATTCAGTATGCTCAATCCCTTGCTCAAGCCTCCATCCGGCCAACGGGATAACAGCTACGTCGCGTATGGTATGGAATTGGCATGATGATGATGCAGGGGTGGATGGATGGATGGATGGAAAGGGATGTGAATTTTGTTGTTTTCCTTGTCCCCGTCACCCATGTTCTCTTTTTGTTTAATCTGGTTGATTTCGATGCCGCGTTGCTTGATTGATTGTGCCAGTGTTGAATGGTTAGTAGAGGAGAAGGGAAAATATCTCCTCCGCGTCCGTTGTTCATACTGGCACCGAGGAAATTAGTGAAAGAAAGCAAGGGCGGTGGGTTGGCATCACTTCTTTGACAAGATAAGCACTTTCGAGAATTTAGGGAAATATATGGTCGATGATTTTTTTTCTTCTTCTTCTCTCGAGATCTCTTTAGGTGCCGATGCTGATTGTTGGACATGCATGCATGTAAAAATTAAAAGGATGACGTTAGCAGGTGAAGAAAAGGTCTAGGAATTCAGAAATATAATGCATATCTCCTGATTAAAAGTAGGACGTCATGCAAATCTCGTCTCAGCAGTGTGTGTACCTCTCCTCCTAACCCCGGTCCAGTGATTATCCGATTATGGCGCGAATAAGGTTACTGCATGTGCACCATTGCAGATGTTTCGTAGAGGCATAGCAAGTGGGGGATGCTGCTAATCCTGCCCCTTTGCCTTACGGATACGGCGCGTACAAGGACTCTAATGGCACGCGCATAGGCGCACTAAATAATTCTGCCCGCCGCTGCCGGCGGACCACATCATGGCCATGGACCTCGGACCAAAACCGAATTCACCCCTGCTCGTCTAAATATCACTGATCTCCGTATAAACTTGCCACTAGTGCTAGTACTCCAAAAGCAAAGCGTACCAGGCGAAGCAAAAGCGAGCGCGGCGGGGGCGAGACGCATGATGGGGGGGGGGAAAAGGATCCAAAAGCCTCAACATCGCAGGTCTGCACCGCACAGCACCACGACCACGTCACAACAAAAAACTAATGCCTGTACGCCGGCAGCCCCATCCAACCAACCCCTGGACCTGCACGGCACCAGTTTTCTCCCGGGATATTCCCTGGCTCGAGATGCAGCAGCCACAAGCGACAGAGGATGCTCCTCTTCGCTTTTCCTTGCTTCGCAATGCTCTCGCGATACTTGTAGACAAGTTTCGCTTTCAGTTCCGGTACCCGATATTGTACACAAAAGTATATTACATTAAGGCTATGACAAACGATGGTTTGGAACTTAGGGTGAATACACATATGCTCACGTCCATCTTTACAGCCAGAGTGCACTAGGACTATCAGCGATACAGCAGTTGCAATCACACCAAGCCGGATATCTAGCTCACAGGGCTCAGCATTTTATACATGCCATGTTATTTCGTGAAGGTAGGGCGAGGTCCGGCCTCTATGCGATGTGAGTCTCAGAAGTCTGGGCCTTGCTGGAAGAACTCGAGGTCTGGGTGGGTGCTCCCGCCTGGAGGCCGCCTTGGACGCCTACATCAACAGTCAAACAAAAGAGTATACACCAGGTTTAGAATTCAGAGGCTGATTCCGCAATCAAATGGACTTGCCAGTTTCAATGGGATATCACTTAATCTTCCAAGGTGATTAGGGAGAATGTGTATTTATATAGGATATTAATAATCTAATATGCAACACGATGTAGGATAGAAACCACCACTAGGAAAAGTGGATTTCAAGAGCCGTTAAGTTAATTATTGACAGGTTGTAAAGCAGCACCAAGTTTAACAATAGGCCATGTTGAAAAAAAACCTATAAGTGGGAAAGAATCCAAAGGAAATGCTAGCAATGATTAACTTACCTAACAAAGCTAGATGGCTCAAATCCTGGAACACCAGGTGGGCCAATTGGATCATAGCGACCACCTGGTGGAACACTCCTGTTTCAAACATTCATTTATTAAGAACTATAACAAAAAAGAGTACCTCACAAAGTGATCTTGAAATGACAAATTTAGTGAAACAAGAGCGTAACATACCCAGGGCCACCAAATGGGGCATTGAAGGGATTATTAGAAGGAAAGAAGCGTGGATCGTTAGGACCTGTTGCGCCAAAATAATCATTAAGTCTGGGCTGTAGATATGCACAAGCATAACGACAATAACTGGATAGTGTTTAATAGCTGTAATATTACCAATGAGCATGCCACCGCCACCACTTCCACTACCACTGTAAACAGAAAAGAGAAATAAAGCTGTCAATTCCTTCAATGTTTTACGCGAGCTTTCATTTCATGGTTGAAAATATACCTGTGAGGGTAGAAGCCTGCACCAGGTCCAGGGTAGAGATCATCAGAACCAAGTGGTGCTATTGGAGGATAAATTAGGCTGCATCACAACATATATAAAATAAAATAGAAACTGATTAGCCACAATCCCACAAGAAAAGACAATGCTCCAACTGCGCAGATGATAACTATTTGCTAACACTCACTAAATATCAAGTACGGAATTTGGAATGGAGCACTTATTAGACATACAATGCATGTGTTAAGTGCACCAAATAGCATTTGCTACCTTATAGCTCAATGGTGCATATGTACCAATCAGTAACAAAAAAGGCAGTCAAGAGTTTCATTATTAGTCAACTCTTCCAACCTCAGTGGCTAGATTTTCAACAAACAACTTCCAAGGAACAAAGAAGTCACAGAATACAGAATGTGGAAAAAAATAACTTGATAAAAAAAATCCATATGCACAGGAACATAAGAGTGTGCATGCTCCTCTATACATAACCACTGCTTATACTGGGAACATAAATATACATTTACAAGGTAATTACATCAACAAACAACAGAAACAAAAAATAGGCCAAATTTTGATGAAACCAATTAAAGAAGGTATACAGGGGATCAGTCACCCCCATTCACCACACGAGCTAGATAAAAATACTAAAGATGTATGCATGCAAAAGAAAAAGGGATGCTGCCTGGTGATCATACCCTGAAGGGTCAGAAGTTCTAGGACCTGGATCTTCAGAGCTGGAAAAACAAGTGCATATAAGAAAAAATACAAGAGAATGAGATCAAGTATACAGTCAAATTTCTATAGACAAGAAAACTTTAATAATGTAGAAGCCATGCATTTCTCCTGCATGTTCTACAAAAAAAAAAAAAAAAAAATCCAAAAAATTTCAACTTTTCATGATATTTTCCAGCTTAACTATGAGAACAAAAAACAAAAAAGAAGGATCTGTAGACTAGACCAATTACTAACCTTAATTTTGAACAAATTGGTGATTAAAGACATCGACACTAAGGATAAAAGAATAGCTAAGATAAAGTTACTCCTATATATTCTAGAAGATGCTGGGTGAGTATTGCCTATAGTCACAAAGTTCTCAGATTGACGTGGCAAGGAAAGTGGTCCGCTACTTGCAAGAGGTTATTACACAGCGGGGTAAAAAATGACCTCTAGGTCAAGTTGACGTGCCTGGGCACCTTGAACCATGTTTTCTGTGACTACGGTATTGCCAAAAAAAAGCAACATAATGATACCTCTGTATTGATGAACTTCTCTCAGCATCAGAGTTCTTGGCGGCGGCGGCGGCAGCGCTCTTAGCAGCCTCAGCACCAGCATCGTCTCCATCCAATTTGCATAACACACTTGAGTTCACAGTCTCAATGAAGCTTGCAAAATTCTTGTACATATCCCCATAATTCTTTGGCTGCTCCTCAACAAAGAAATCTTTCACGCTACATATAAGGAATCATGTTAAAACTTGAGGTCATAAAACTGGACAGTTCAGATGGTAAAAAACCACAACAAAATAGGGGACAGGGAAGAGCCAATTAAACAAGTACGTCAATATATTCCTGTAAATTTCGAGCAAGTACGGAGTAGATTACCCTCACACTACATTCATATTTTATTTTAAAAGATGGAGCATAAGTCAAAATTTCTTATTGCATCATATGCGGTCCTTTGAAAATAGCAGAAGAGCCTAGATTCTACCATGTAATACTGAATCAAGATTAAAACTGCAGAAACGATTTTTCCAAGTAGAGCCACATGATGCAAAAATGTGTTTCCTAGTAGATATGGTGTGTAAGAACGATTGCACAAACCATGCATGAGTATGAGTACCAGAAAATGACACTATTGTCCATAACTATTACTATCCTAGTGCTCCTATTACTCTATGCTAATAAATCATAGCACCTGAAACCAACAATGTTACAAAAATAAATAAGTTGCAGGATCCAAACATACCTAATCTGGATATTATAAGGGCCCTTATCTTGTGCCTCAAGATCCAAGACATCAATTGCAAGTACTTCACCAATCACTAGACATTTCACTAGTACCCTTTTCTTCTTGCCCTTCTCCTCCTTGCTGTACAAAAAGGCGTAACAGTTCTCCATGCTGTTCCAACCATCAATGCCCACCTCCTCATCACCTGAAATTAAGATAATTTAAAGATAGAAAACTCAAAACTGACTGAATTAGGTGTAGCACCTTAATCATAGAAACACAAGCAGACTTATAAGTATGAATTCCCCATTGCCTAGCGATTTTAAAAACTCTGAATACTCATGGCTTATCCCTCTACTTCTCTAAGACTGAACCTGCTAGCACCGGATAGGACTACATTGAGCTCTTTGCAAGGAACTAAACCAATTACATACAATTCATATAAACTCTCTACAAGCAACGGGTTCATCAGATTCAGGATAGAAGTGAATCTGGGATCAAGTATCATATTCTGCACTACAAGTTGATTACATCACGCCATAACCCTAGACAATGAAATACTACACATACGTCAAAATCTGCCCGCTACTTATCGAATGAATCAACCAGACACGTCTAACAGATTGAACAGACCAGCCCAAATATGAACCCTAATGTTTATGGGGTCCGCTATCCTAACCAACTGACGAAGTCTCATTCTCATAACAGGGGAGCCAGGGCGGGGGAGCGCACGCACCTGACGGCGGGGTCGGCGAGCGCGGCAGGGCCGACGGCGCAGAGCGAGTAGCCAGCGGCGAGGAAGGCAGCGTGGGCGGCGAATGCCACGCCGTCGTGGGCGCCGCGGAGGACGGGGCGCGCCGCCCTCACGACGGCCATCGCCGCGGCGTCGGTCACCATCGTGCCGCTGCGGCGCGGTGGCGGGGGCTCGGGATCGACCTCGGTGGCCGGAGAGGGAGAGGGAGAGGTGAAGCCTAGGCGGCGGTCGGTGGGTTTGGGGGTCTTTGGGTGTTTCGGGAAGTCAAAAGTCACCACGCGCGCCGCTCTACTTCTCGGCGCGCCTTTGTCTCGTCTGGCTGGTCTGACCTGACACAACACACGGGCACCTTCTTGAGACGCAAGACGAAGAAGAATTATAGTAAGAATTTAAGTTTTTCTATATATAGTTTTTTTTAATCTCTATATATGGGGTGTTTCTATGTACTTTGATATACACATATCTAATTCTCAGGAAAAAAAGATATACACATATCTAAATGTTCAATAAACAATATATCCAGAAAAGTGAAAAATCTTATTAAAAATCAAATTTCTTATTTTTTCCACTAAATATGTGTTTAAAAATATTTATTTGTAATGTAAAATAAGTGTTATTAGATTAGTTATGGAATATATACTTTTATAATAATCAATCAAAATATAAATATTAATATCTTTTTTTATATACCTTAAAAAATGTTTCAAAGTTCATGCATGGAAATCAGCAAAAAAAAAAAACGTTGGGTCATTTGGGGGGGGCGCTCATTCTGGAGTGATCTTTCCACGTTTGGGCCGGGCTGAGCAAATGAGGCTCCCGCGAGCAGCCTATTATTGGGCTCCAACTGAAGCAATGGTACGTTGAGTCATTTTGTTGTCTAAACTTATATTAAAAAAAAGTGGTTGTTTTAGCTTTACACGAGCTGCAGTGTCCATTTTGTCCTTGCAGGCCAGGTTTCAGCCAACTTACAGGCCAGGTTACTGCCCCAAGGTTTTGTCTTTCTTTTTATTTATTTCGAATCTCATAGAAAATCATAAAATGAAAACCAATTTTGTTAGACTCCACGTAGCATTTTTTATCATTATTGATTTTCTAAAGCATACCACCGCCTCAACAGCATTTGCGTCCGTCAACCAAATTTTGAAGTAATTTATGCCGGCCATCATAGAAAAATGGTTGTTTTAGTGAATAGTAATTTCTCTCACAAAATAAAGATCAAAATAGTACAACTTAAGGATATCAGCCCATAACCTAATCATCAAATTAAAAAAAAATTGTACTATGATTTTTTAAGGCCAGGTTTCAGTCCAAGGGCAGAGCAATACCTAGTAAGTATTGTAGTACCCATAATATGTTTTCAGGGGTGGGTGGAACATAAGAATAAATGCATTAAACTCAAGTGTTGTCGTTAAAAGTTGGCTGAAACCTGGCCTGCAAGGACAAAATGGACACTGGCTGCAGCAACAGACAACGGATTTTGGTGAAGTTCTATTCAGGATACCACAAAGAAGCCATCAGGTGAAAAAAAAAGAGAACTACAGAGATTTATTTTTTCTTAGAGATTTTACGTTGGTTGCAGTACTACACCACACTGACAGTTCTATTCAGGATACCACAAAGAAGCCACCAGCCAGTCTATTCGTCTTGCTGCTGGTGCAGACTGAGACAAGCATGTGTGTTCCGCTGAATGTAATTAAGGGCCTAATTAAGAGCTCCCTCTACCTGCATTATTTATTAATTACATGCTTGGTTCTGAAGCCAAGCCAACGAAAGTAAAGTAACCTGTACTGTGTAACCTATGATAGATGCTGGATGTGTAATTAAGGAAAAGCAGCAGCTCACATGTTCGATCTGACAAACAAGGATCTGTTACGCTAACCGAATTGAAAGAGAAAGTGGCCTCACACTGACTGAACCGAGGATCTGTTACGCTAACCGAATTGAAAGAGAAAGTAGCCTCACACTGACTGAACCGAGATCAATCAATCAATCAATCGTGTGTACTGCCTGCGGCTCGGCTGATACGTTTCGTCCTCGTCAGTCCATCTTCACCAGAAACCAATCAGCTCGATCAAGAAGGTAGGTACAGTAGGTGGGTGTGTCCATGCATGCATATATACACGCATATGATATTATGATATTGATATGATGCCGCATGGTCTCAATATCGTCCAGGACCAGGATCGGCTGCAAGAATGATGATAAAAAGCACATGCTGAAGCCCAAGAGATGCTGCTGCTGTATACGTGTTTATCATAGGAGTACAGACAGACATTGCAGCTAGCATTGTGTTTCCAGCACCAACAGGGAAACACGGGCAAATCTGAATATCTGATTGCCACGAGAAAAGTTGGCGCTATCCACGCTATCCACTTGGCCAAATCTTAGGGCTTCGCTCGTACAGAGCCACATTTTTTTTTACTTGGCAGACAGATCACACATGCCTGCATTTACTCCCACAGTACAAGTCCCAGTCCCCAAATCAGAGAAGAACCATCTTTTATAGGAGTTTTTAGGACAGTGATTCATCACCGTCCAGCTCAAGAACCAAGGCCAGTTCAGCTCAAGAACAAGTGCTCTGCTCCCATGCAGAGCTTTTCTGACCTTCCTATTCTCGTCAGAAAGGCACATTCCCCCTTGTGGGTGATTGATTTTATAGCTAGATACTTAGAACATTGGGTGTGAACTGTGAAGGGGAGCTGGATCATCTATATATCCATCATCACAAATACATCTTATATTACATCAAATCTAGGGGGGTTACACTTGTTTCTTTTCTTCTCGAGAATATATATCCTCACTCACTCTGTAGTCTGTACTCTGTAGACTGTAGAATAGAAAGGGTTTCACGACGTTCTATCTATGAATTCATCAGACTTTTGGCTCCTCCACGACGTTCTTCTTCCTGGTGATGCGGATGTAGCAGAAGATGGCGACGAAGATGGCCGCGGCGAGCCCCGCCACTATGATCTTGCCGCCGGCGAACCGGCTATCGAAGGGTCTGTGCCCCGCGTGGTGCGAGCTCATCGGCGATCCGGCGAACCTCGACTCCTCCAGCAAGGAGTGCGCGCGCAGGACGAAGGCAGGAGCGGAGTAAGGAGACTCTGCTACGGCGACGCTGCTCATTGCGCCGCCGTCCAGCAGGACGGTGGCGAACGGCCGCGCCATGACGGCCGTCGCGGCCAGCTGGCTGGACACCAAGCAGAAGAGGAAGAACCGAGGCATCGTCCTCGTCTCTCTTCAGATAGCTAGATTATATATGACTTTGAGAGAGATCGAGATAAGAGCTCAAGCGAGTTGATCGATGGGCGTGTAGGAGAGCTGTGCTGTAGCTGCAGGAGCTCGATCTCTCTCACTCGCTAGCGGTGGATGTGGGATGCTTTGTTGATGATGTGCTGGGGAGACCATGGCCATGGCTGGAAGGGCCATTATATAGAAGACGGCCATGTCAGTTGAGCCAATGATCCGTCGTTGGCCGATTAAACAATGGTGGGTGTGTTGGGTTGGGCAGAGGCCGCATGGCCATGCACGCACCCACCCCACCCCCACCCTTTATGGATCTTGATTTCTCAGTGCATGATCAGTCTCCCTACCCTCGTGGCTGCTGGTGGCTCTAGAAAAATGATTGGATTTGGAGTGAGGCCGGGTGGGTGTGGCTTCGAGGAATCCATGAGCGCCAGCCGGCACTCAGCGGTCAACTTTGAGGTGGATCAGCGACTGACATCTGGCTGGATGAACGCCTCTGACTGAATGTTATGGAGCTCGGAGGATGGAAGAAGGAGCAGCACGTACGCCAGCATCTGCATCAGCTGCTGCAGTTCAGCGTCCAGATTCCTCAAGTCCCTGCGAGGCCGGCTACGTACAACTGTGTCCAGGTGGGGAGCCTTGGAAGCAGCAGCCGCCGCATACAGCTTGCAGGGCCTTGTGTTCTGCCCAGCAGTTGACGATGAGCTCCTTGCGAGGGTTCTGGGAAGGTGAAACGCAGCATGCGGCCGGCACACCTTGAGAATGGCTGAAGAAGTGTGCAGATGCCTGCCTGCAGATGAGGAGCTGTTGTACCATCAGAAAGGGGCAGAATTTCTTGGTATCAGTGGCTGATGTGTTTCTTGGTTCAACTTTAAAAGTACAATGAACTCAAGGAAGCAAAGTAGCGTTAATCTCGCGACCGAAGTTAATTAACAGGAATGAATTATGGAAAGACAAGATAGCACCTTTTATGGGAACAAATCACTGAATTTCCAGTGTCTTCTTATAGTAATCAGACAGTGCCGTTAACCTATGACCATGTGATCGGCGAAGATGCTTCCAATTTGTATGTTGCACAAACGCACATCCATGCCACCGCATGTGTGGAGGAATCACCAGACAGGATTTAAACAGCAGCTTGATTTTATATGAGGCTGTTCAGAATATGATTTGCCTATGTCTTGCAGGGAGCAAGCAGTGGAGGTACAGCGCCAGTTTGCAGGTAACAGGTGCCGCGCTGCAGGTAGGAGACGCCATTGTTGAATTCGTCGCCTTCTAAAGATGCCATTTTACCTCCTCTGGATTCATAGGACAGGAGGTAAGGTAAGATTCTGTTGGTTGCTTTGTCTGGAGAATGCATGCCATTACAAGCGCAAATCACTCTATTTCTGATCTTCAATGCTTTGTTGTTCAGTTTCTGGATTGACAGAGTTTGTCCATCCACCATTTCATTCAAGGTGGTTCTTACCATCAGTTGATAAACCTACCTACCTAGTAATTTTTCAGTAGTAGTCAGATTAACAACTCATTTACCTGACACTTGCAAAGGAGCAATTGCATAAATAAGCCTGTTAGAGTATATGTGCGTGCCTTGATTGTAGGCTTGGAGCCCGGTCACTATTGACCAAGAGTGCACAGCCTCATATAGAGTGTGAGTGCGTGAGTTAATGTAGGCATGGAGACCCGCCATGGTTGGCCGGGATTGTTCCATGCCTACTACATATTGTTGCTCACGTTGTGTTCTGAATTAATCACAATCACATTCACTCATGGTATCACACGCCTCTAGGATCCTTCTTCCGCTGCCCTAGAGTCCAAGCGCTGGCCTCACGCAGCGCTCCACCCACACGCGCCAGCCTTTCCAAGGCCATGTTCCTCCTGCGGCGTGTCGGGCCCCCCAGCCACCCTTTCTCTCCTCTGGGCCGGCCGTCGGGCCGCGCCGCCCTCTCTCCTCGCGTCGGCCCCAAACCGTGCCGCCCCTCTTCTCGGCGATGGATGGCCCCCATACTCCTCCGTCTCGCCCGAGTCCGTGGCTCCGGATCTGTGAAGAGGACACGTTCCGACGCGGATGCGGGCGCCCGCCCGCGAAAGAAATCGCGGACGCCGCTGGCCAAGGACCGCGGCCGCCTGGCTCGCGCCTGCCGGGGAGGAGGAGGCCGCCGCCGCCTCTCAGGAGCGCGACGCCGCCGCCCGCCGGCGGGCCGAGGCCCTTGCCCGGCCGCCAAGGAACGGGCTGCGCCGCGCCCACACCGTAACCCTCGGTGGAACGTCCGGGAGGTGCACCACCGCCGATCGCGCCATCTTTGCATCACGAGGAGCGTCGCGGCCGCCGCAGCCTGCACTCTCAGTGCCGCTTGCGCCAGCAACATCCGGAATCACGTCACCATCCTCCCTCGGCGTCGACCGACAACTTCAACCGTTGGCGACCAGTTCCTCCTCATCCTCGGTAAGTTCTCACCGGGACCACGCGTGCGGACGATCCCCGACCCGTCTCCGGATTGGGCTCGGATGGACTGCGTCGTCAAGTCGTGGATCGCCGCCACTCTCACCAAGCGACCTAGGGGAGATCATCGCCCGCCCGGAGGCTCCACCGCGGCGCCATGCCGGCTCGCCGTCGATCACGTTCCTCGCATGTCGCGAGACCCCGGCGCCATCCACCTCGAGACGCGGTTCCGCAACCGTCGAGGCGAGCTCTCCGTCACCGACCACGCCGCGTCCCGAAAAGATGGCCGATGACCTCACGGCCCTCGGGGCGACCGTCACGGACCTTGCGCTTCGTCCTCCAACGTCATCCGGCACGAGCGAGGCGCCCGGCCATGTTGGGGCTCTTCTTCGTCGGCTCGGCCCTTCTCCTTCCTTCACGGAGGCCCCGTGGCGACCTCATCCTTGAGGAGCTCGCCATGGCCAACCGCAAGGAGGCCCCTCGCCAGCGCTGCTCACGTCTTCGATCTCGGGTCCCTCCGATGCCTCCCGCTCCCTCCGGGCGGGGCATCCAGCAACGGGCGCAAGAGCAATCGCAGGAACAAGAAGAACGGAGGCGGAAAAGGCAATGGCGGCGGCGGCGGGCGCCAGACGGCGGCGCACCTCTCGCCCCTCGGTCGCCGGCCCGGCGGAAGAAGAGACGCGGGGGAGGTCGCCTGGCGGCTGAAGCTTCTACAGCCTTTGGTCCGCTCCATCCGGATGTGGCGGGGTCCACGCCCGTCTCTAGCGCCCATCCTCGTGCGCCACCGCATTTACAGCGCGCCGAGCCCAAGAACATGCACGGCGCAGCGCCGCTCATGCAACAAAGAACGGCGCACCTAATGCAAAGAAGAAGCAGCGCCGGGCTGGCCGCCGCCCGGGCGCGGCCCGATGGCTCATCGGCGTGGTCGCCCGGTACTACAACCCCATTGTTGGCCTTCCTTCGTGGGACCCGACGGCGGCACGCCAACGCCTTCAAGACAACGACCCCGAACCCACCACCCTCCAGGCCCTAACGATCGGTACTTCGACTCGTGCGTGCTACTTCACACATGACCTCTCGTCCTCCTCTCTTTCACATGTTCTTTTCCGCGGTACCCTACTCCTTCCGCCTATTGTCGTTGGTAATGGCTCCACTTTACATCCACACGCCAATGGCTCCACGAGTTATCACCCACTTTACGTCTTAATAATATTCTTGTGTCACCACAAATTATTAAGAATCTCATCTCTGTTCGTCGCTTTACCATAGACAATAATTGTTCTATTGAGTTTGACCCCATTTGGTTGTTACGTGGGAAGGATCTTCCATCTCGGACCGAGATCGCCAGTGCAATAGCTCGGCCGCTATACCCACTTCGTCTTCCACGGTATAAGACTCCCTTGTCGCCCAAAGCGCCCTCTCCAGCGTGGCATCGGCGTCTTGGTCATCGGTCATGAGGCTTTGTCTAAGCTAGCGTCTAGTGTGTCATGTCATATTCAGATTGTTCGATTTGTGTCATGCTTGTCGGTTTAGGGCGACACGTTCGTTTGCCCTTTCCTCGTGTCCACTTCTCGTGCGTCCAATAAGTTTGATCTTGTTCATTGTGATATGTGGACCTCTCCGGTTACCAAAGATTTCCGGTTATAAATATTATTTGGTCTTACTTGATGATTGCACTCACTACTTGTGGACTTTTCCTTTCGTCTCAAATCGACACTTTTCAAGACACTAGCTCACTTCATCGCCCACACCTCCACCCAGTTCGATGCGCGTCAAGGTCGTTTCGGTCGCGACAACGGCGCGAGTTCGATAACTCTAGTTCCCGCCACTTCTTTCTTTCACGGGGCATTCACCTTCGCATGTCCCGCCCCCACACCTCGCCTCGAATGGTAAAGCCGAACGCATTATTCGCTCTATAAATAATGTTGTTCGCTCCTCCTCTTTCAGCGTCCATGCCTCCATCCCTCTTTGGGTTGAGGCCCTCTCCACCCGCCACTTTGTCCCGCGCTCAATATCCCGCCTACCAAGACTCTCCAACTATCCACCCCACATCTTGCCCTATTCGGCAAGCCTCCCACATATGATCATCTTCGAAGTTTTTGGTTGCAAATGTTACCCCAATATGTCGGCCACTGCTCCACACAAACTTGCTCCTAGGTCTATCCCGTGTGTTTTCCTAAGGCTATTCTGCTCATCACAAAGGGTACCGCCGCCTTGAACTCTCTTCCAATAGAGTCATCATCTCCCAAGACGTCATCTTTGATGAAACGGCTTTTTCCCTTTCTTGGCGCTATGGTCCTAGTGCTCCGGCGGACCTCCGGTTCTTGATGATGATACTGCGACCCGTGCTCCCTCCCATCTGGATCGATGCACAAGTATTTGTGCTAGAACACCTTCCGGCAGACCCCCGCCGTCCTTGTGAGATCGCGTGCACGGGGCGCCCTCATCGCCGATAGGCTCCAGCGCCCGCCGGTCCTCCCTGCGGATCGTGCCCGGGCGCCTGCCGCCCGTTGATGACACCAACGCTTCTCCGGGCGCCCGCACTTCTACATCCCGCCCGCGCTACGGGCATCGGGACTCTTCGCGCCACGCCAGCGGCCACCAGGCCTCCCACCTCCCGTGCCACGCGTGCCGTCAAGCATCCTCGCCGATCTACATCCCGCCCGCCCCGCACGGCGCCGGGCCTCCACCAGGGTTCCGCCCTACGACCGTAGGCGGTTCTTCGAGCAGCACTACTCGTCGCGTTCAACCCTGAGCGGCGACCACTGCCGCAGCTTGCACTTGCACCGGCCGTCCCCCACCGAAGGGCGTTTGTCGCGTGCCCCCCGTGGCGAACCAAAGACGCCATGTCCACGCGGTGAAGAGTGGCCCAGGATGCTGCGCCTTCCACGCCGCCGCCTCTCCGGCAAGGTCGAAGACCTTCCCGTAGCGCTCTTGCCGACCCCAACCGGCGAGCAAAGCCTGTGGAAGAGGAACATAGTGCCTTGCCGCAGAATCACACTTGGGATCTCGTGCCTCATCCTCCGCGGGCAAATGTGGTCACCGGCAAGTGGATCTTCAAGCACAAGTTCTGATCCGATGGCTCTCTCGAGAGGTACAAGGCCGGGCCGGGTCCTTCTCGTGGTTTCACGGCGTCCCCGGGTTGATTTCGATGAGACGTTCGCCCTGTGGTGAAGCCGCCTACCGTCCGCACCGTATTGTCTCGGGCGCTCTCCCGCGGTGGCCCATCCACCCGGCTCGATGTGAAGAACGCCTTCCGCCGCGGAACCCTCGAGACAGCTTCATCGCGCCTACCGCAGGTTGAAGATCCGGCTCATCCGACTCTCCCCGCTTCGAAGAAGTCACTTTACGGCCGAAGCGCTCTCACAAGATGGTACGCCGGATGGCCTCCTTCCTATTGTCCCCGGGTTTTGTTGAAGCCAAGTCGACACCTCACTGCTCATCTTCCAGCGTGGCTCGAGACTATTAGCTTACTTGTTGCTCTATGTGGATGACATTGTCTCACAAATTTTCCTCACCGGGTCTCCTTCGACGGATCATCGCCGCTCTTCGCCGGGAGTTCGCCATGAAAGACCTTGGTGAGTCGCATCACTTCCTTGGTATGCGTGTTCGGTAGCAATGAAGTGACGGCCTTCTCCTCTCTTGTGGCGGTACATGCTAGAGATTACGACCGCGAGGGGATGAAAGAGTGCAAACCGTGCTCCACTCAGTTGACACCAATCCGAAGGTTGCCGCAACCGAAGGGGCCCCATGTCCGATGCTACAAACTTTCGTGATCTTTGCCGAGCTCTTCAAGACTGACGACGTTCACTCGCCGGACATCGCATATGCGTTGCCCCAGTGCGCCTTCACATGCACGATCATCCCCGTGAGCCTCATCTTGCAGCCTTGAAGCCGGATTCTTCGCTACATTCGAGGCACTCTCCACCTCGGTCTTCTCGCTGCGACCATCCTCGATGACAGATCTTGTGGTATACACCGATGTCGACAAGTCGTTGTCGGACACTCGCAGATCCACCTCGGGCTATGCGGTGTTCCTTGGTGATAGCCTTGTCTCCCCGGTCCCCTCCAAGCGCCGTATCATACGTTGTCAAGATCGAGGCCGGCCGAAAGCATCGCGTGGCCAACGGAGTTGCAGAGGCCACCCGGCCGCGCCGGGCCTACCTCGAGTACACCCCGCTCCTCAACGCTAATCGGTGTATTGCGACAACATCCGTGTAGTCTACATGACTTCCAACCCAGCCCCAACATCGAGAACCAAGCACATTGAGATTGATCTTCACTTCGTCCGAGAGAGAGAGTTGTTTGGTGACGCTCGAGTCCCGCATGTTCCCACCTCGTCACAATATGCGACATCTTCACCAAAGGGCTGCCATCTTCGTTGTTCACTGAGTTTAGGGTCCGGCCCGAACGCACGCTGGCCGACGCCCGACTAAGGGGGGAGTGTTAGAGTATATGTGCGTGCCTTGATTGTAGGCTTGGAGCCCGGTCACTATTGACCAAGAGTGCACAGCCTCATATAGAGTGTGAGTGCGTGAGTTAATGTAGGCATGGTTGGCCAGGATTGTTCCATGCCTACTACATATTGTTGCTCACGTTGTGTTTCTGAATTAATCACAATCACATTCACTCTCAAAGCCAAATGGTGCATCTGACACTGCAGAAGAAATCAGAACATGATGATCTAGCTATAAAATTGGAAGCCATTGTTGTACAGAGAAAACATCAAGGAAGAAGAGACAATGCGGAGTCTGAATGATCCTCCAGCTGCTCCCTTTCCTAGATTCAATCTCCATTCTAAGCATCCCTTTCTGGATTGGATGCAATTGAGGTTAAGACTAATCAGGACCGTTGCACGCTCAAGATAGCTGTAAACAGCAGGCTGGCACGCATGCATGACCGTAATGTCAACTTATCAAGAATTATTCATACACGAGGGGATCGACAGAATCAAACCAGCACGGATGAAGAAGAAGCTTCTTCTCCCCCACCGACGATGACGAGCACTGCCGGGGGGCCGACCAGTCCATGACAGCCAGCCCCCTCGTGCAACCAAACACTGCAGAGATCTTCAGAGGCATCGATTAAATATTCAGGCTGTCTTCTCTGTACCACTGAACAAACTGAAGAGACCAGTGAACATGAGCTGTCCGTCGTTTCAGGACCAATGATTCTGGCATCATTAGCCTGCCGCCGATCAATGAAAATCCAAACTCCTAACATGATTAACCTGCTGATCATACGATTCTGACATTGTTAAACTGCTCACCATATACGACATAAATCGGCGGTGTTGAACTGTACGATTCGGCGGTGTTGAAGTGATTGCTCTTGTTAAGATCTCCATTTGAGAGCAGATCTTCCCCAGAGGCCAGAGCAAAGCATCCCGTGCGTGATGTGTTCCTGTGTTTTGTATCTTGGTCATGCATCATCTGAAGATTCCTCCGTGCAGCTGGCTCAGAGCCTCGAGACATATTTTTGCAGTTGGTTATTGCAAGGGGCTTCGTTGACAAGGGAGCGATGAGCACTGCACTGGGGTCATCAGGTGTAAAGTACATTTGGCACAGCTGGATGTACTTTTGCTGTACTTGTAATGACACTGCTGCTCTGAATCATGTGATCAACTTGGGCCTGTCTTTATATACAATTCAGGTGAAACTGCAGAGTGTCAACGGTAGGGAACCAGATCAATTTTATGGTAGCTGCTTCGGTGTCAGATGTTTTGTTTCAATCTTAGAAGGATACTTGAAGTATCCTCCAGAGTTAAGCCACATTGGTGAACAGTTTAAATCTGTTCATTTCTTGGACAAACTGTCCCTAAAACTGCAATAAAGACACCCCCAGTCTCAGATTGGCAAGGGTCTAAGAGTGAAGATCATTCAGGCAACATGGACAATAAAATGATGAGGCTTCTGGAACATAACTAACAGAGCACACATAATCAATAAGAGCACAAAACTGGTGCATCACTCATATTTATTTGGTAGACATAACTTTTTAGTTGATACTTAGATTAAAGGATTAAATAAATGTGTTCCCTTACCAAATTTAGTAGTACAGGTTATGCTCTTAGTTACCACATTTATGTATTTTCAATGCATTCTAATGAGTAATGACACTTCTGCTTAGTCATGTGATCAACTTGAGCTTGCCTCTAGTATGTTATTAAGATTAAAATGGAAGTTTCAGTGTCAACTGTAGGGAACTCAATGAAATTGGTGACAGCTGGGCAGCAGGCTCACTATCAGATGAATGTTACAACTAAAGTCTGCTTCTAGTTGCAGATCAGTAAGAAAAACTGTCTGTTTACAGGCCAGCTTGGGTGTAAACTGGTTCACTCCTACTTCCATATCCTTTTTGACCTCAGTAGATGTGGTTTTTTTCAACTGTGAATAACACTTGAAACACTTTCTAGTTTTTACAAGAATTATGCAAGATTCACCAAGAACAGTTGGAATTTGTTCATCTATTCAACATTTCAACAAACTGAACCTAAACAAGCAACTAAACGCTCCAAGTCCGACTGGCAAAACAAGTCATCAACTGACTGGACAAGAATCAGCTTGATTGGAACACATATCATTCAGGGCAACATGGAGCATAAAAATTATTGGGCTTCTGGCATAGCACATATAATTGACAAGTATACAAGACAAGTGTACAAACTTTTATTTGACAAAGTATTTAGCTAATGTTTTGGAGTTCATGTAGGTCCATAATTGGTATTTTGTCTGATATACCACTTCAGCACATTTTTTTTCGGAGGCATTTATGCTAATCTTAATAACACTTCCAGCAGAAGTTGTTTATATGGTAGAAATATGAACAATTTCTAGGCAAGCATTTCGCCATTTCACAATACCCAATTGCAGCACTTCTATTTTCGGAGTCTCACTCTCAAATCATCAGGGACCAAATAACCATAGTCATAATCTTAACACTTTTCATGGTCATGAATAAGATACCATCACAATGTTCATGAAAAGTAGGTCTCTCATGCGGTTAGGGGAAGGAACGACATGAATGTAGCCAGTACATTGTTCCAACAACCTAATCATACAAGTGGACCCAAAGAAGAGCAAAATCTTTTTTCTGTTACCACTCTCATAAGATTGGGCATTACAGCCATGCAAACTTGTACTTTTGAGGTGAATAGATGGCCCAATATTAATGAGGTTGGCTGAACAACAAAAATTTGCACAATGACATGGACAATAATCTGGCTATCAGATATCAGAATAATCGGTGTCTCAGTCTCGCCCACTTATTGTTTTTGCAACATGGCCATCCAATCAATATAAACGCATTCATGTCTGAATATACCTGAATAAATTCCCACCACAAAAATCAATTTCTTGGGAATGGTTTTGAGATACAAGTGATAAAACAATCAGTGGAGCAACCAAATGAAAAGTTCAGAAGGTTCATGTGCCTATGAAAACCCATACCTCAGTGCATGCCAAAAATTTCTTCTGGAGGATCATAGATATGCCTTTCTGGGAACAACTCTTCAAAATCTTGCTTTACTCTATTTCTTAGCAGCGGGTGAGGTAAAAGACCCTTCAACAATACCCTAAAAGGCAACTCTTCTGGTGGATCAGGTGACTTTTTCATGTCCTCATAAATATTCATTGCATCTGATGGGAGCCATATCTCAAGAATCCTCTTATTACTTCTCGCATAAGTCTGTGAGTCAGGAAACAAGTTCTCATCTCTCATGTTCCCCCCAGATTACCATTGCTTCCTCCATCTTCTTGCATTTGGCCAGTGCAATAATCAAGTCTTTGTACAAGTAAATATCTGGCTTATACCAGTCCTCCTTTTGTATGATCCTAAACATCTGATAAGCAAAGGTTTATAAACTAGTAAGGCCAACAAAGGCAAGCATCAGAAAATACCATTTCAATATCGAATAAATGCGCATTTACGACAATGTCGTTATGTTTAGATAATGAATTTAGTCCTTGGTATAAAAACCTTTGTTGCAAACTACTCCACTGAAATAATGAGAATACCATCTCACGAATTTAGTGTTCCATGGAAATGATGAACTTAGTTAAACCCTGTGATTTTACAATGTTCTTTTTGCAGCATAGATCACAATATTCTGTCTTAAGAAATACATTCATTCAGAAAACGTACTCAGCCTGTTGCCTAAATTTTTATCCAGATTAGATACATCTGACTCAGAAAGTGGAGAAAAAGAGAAAATACTAGCACAGACATGAATGTACTATGAGAAGTTAACACGTTTCAATAGGAAAACAAATGTAATTGACAATAAGGTAAATAATTCTGGAGATTGCAGATATATCTCAACAAAGACTGGATCAAACTATCCATTGTGTAAGCCATGGTTTTAGTTTCTCTTGATCAATCACAAAGACCTTGAACATAATCAAAAGCTAATGTCCACCTTCTTAGAGCAAACATTTGTGCCAATCTTGCCTGACAACCTAATAACCAACATTAAAGGTGTGTAGTCCTAATCCTAAATAACACTACTTCTCATACTTATAGTGAATGCTCAAATTCACCCCTTTCCAAAAAATACAACAAGTATTTCAGAAAACAAAACACCAAATACAATCTAACAAAACGATGCCCTCTCTGAGAAAGCAAATACTTGTTTGCAAATCCCTTTGGGCTTTGGGTCAACTTTTTTTTCCACATCACCTCTCCAATCAATTTCTTCGAGCTTCATGTCTATCAGTAGTAAGCAAACAATAAGCAATCCAGCCAAAGTGCGGACATGGCGCAACCCGTCTTTTAATCTCCTATAACTCGCTATATGCCACGAAACACATCTCCCAGTGAATTAATTAAAACGACGGTTTGAGCAAAATCAAGCTCGAGAATAGCCCTCTACGCAAGAGATGGCCCAAATGGTTGGGGAAATGGCACACCTTGACGGCCAGGTCGACCTCCTCCTGGCGTTCCAGCTCGCCGAGCACGGCGAGCTTGTCCGCCTTGAGCAGCCTGGCCACATACCGCCGCACGAAATCCGCCAGCTTCTCCTCGTCCCCTTGAACCGCTTGAGGCCCTGGATCGCGAAGAGGGCCTCCTTCCCGATCAGCTTCTTGCTCCGCCACAGCGGCCCTCGCGGCCGCCCATCGTGGGAACGCGCGCCGCCACGCGCCGCCGGTTGATGGCGCTGGCCACCGAGAGGGAAGAGGCTGGTGGCGGAGGAAGAGGAGGAGGAGGGAGAGAAAGGTTGCGGTAGGAATTTGGGGCCCCGGCTGCGGAAGTGGAGGAGCAGGGCGAGTTAGGCGTGCTCGAGGGGTCGCCATGGCGGCGGCAAAAACCCTCGTCGTCTTGTCCGTTGGGTTTGGTAGGGTGCCGAGCCGTCGAGGAGGCGAGAGGACGCCGAGACGGGTGTTTTTTTTTTTTATTATTATTTATTTATTGGCAACTAGGTGAGACGGTTTTGAGACTGTACCCAAATGGAAAATAGGTGGCGCATATTGTTTTAACAAAATCACTGCAGGAGACCAACATGAGAGACTCATTTTGCGTAGTGGCCATCGCGGCAAATAAGTTATAAGGCGTAATTTGCGGTGTGTGCTCCGGCCAACGACAACAACATAGGAAGGGAGGCGGGTGGGCGGGGGAGCAACTCAAGAGCCGCCCGACTTGGCTACCTCGTCGGATCTAGGATGGAGGAAGGAGCTCGCCGGTGAGGGGGCGACGACAAGGCGGGGAGGGAGAGGGCACCGAGGGGCAAGGAGTTGGCAGCTTGGCGCGTCGGATGTGGGGAGAGAGGAAGGGCTTGCGGTGGCGACAATAGGGAGGTGAGGTGGAATTAGGTTGCCTTTGCTATTGGAGAAGGAAGGTTTTGTGTCGGTGACCCATCTCGCATTTTTACTTATTCGTAGTGTACCGAGGGAGCAGCGTAGAGCTGGCGGCTTCGCTACATCGTCGGATGTGGGAGGGAGGGAAGTCAGCTTGCGGCGATGACAATAGGGAGGTGAGGCGCGCTTGGACAGGAATCCAGGTTGCCTTCGGCTATTGAAGAAGGAAGGTTTTGTGTCAATGACCCATCTGCATTTTTTTTTTACTCCGTAGTGACACATACAAATTCTTGAATGGGTAGCTGATTTGGGTATTGGCTGTTGGAGATAGCTTGAGCGAGTCTTCCCAACAGTCCAAAACTAATCCTTTGCGTCGACCATCGAACACTTGAAATAGAAGTCACCTATTAGGGCTGGCTCACGTCAATTTTTAAATAATCAAATTATTTTTTTCTCGACTTGTGCATCATTATAATTCACCCATTATGTTCAGCTAAAAGCACAACAAAATTAATGTATTTAAAAAAAGTTAAAAGTAAAATTCTTTGTAGGTTCTTAAACTTGTCCTGGCTTTGTCTCATCCCGTCTATGTACTTAGGAAACTAGATAAATAGGTCCTTGAACTTATTTAAATGTGTCATTTACATCCAAAACTAGGTTTGGCATACCTTTTTGCTACAGTAACTGCGGGTTTGCTACAGTACCAATGGTTAAATCCTTGAAAATCGTAGTAAATTAGAGAAAAATCATAAAATGAAAAATCCAATTTTTTTAGCCTTCACATGAGTAGATCTACCAGTAAACATATAATATGATATGTTTTAGTACAAAGTTTTGCTCTGAAGCTTTAATCTTTATTTATTTATTTATTTATTTATTACGACTAAATCTTTGTACTATGTAGAAAAAGTAAAAGATAAAAAGCTTTGTAGGAAAAACTTTGTACTAAAGTATATCATATTATATGTTCACTTGTAGATCTACGTGAAAAAAAAAATAATTTTTATATAATTTACTATGATTTTTCAAAGTCAATAAAAAAAAAAAATTGTGGTTATTGTAGCGAGAACCGTTTGTCAAACCCGGTTTTGGATGTAAATGACATATTGAAATAAGTTCAAGGACCTATTTATCTAGTTTCCTAAGTACATGGATTTGGATGAGACAGTGGGACAAGTTTAAGGACCTACAATGGATTTTACTTAAAGTTAAATTATCCCTGTAATTTGGAATGGAGGAGTATTTGCTCCCAATACCTAATTTAGTTAGAATTTGTGATATGCATTGGGGACATCTCACTCAAGGTAAACATTAATTTTTTTTTTTATCCTAAGGTAAACATTAATTAGTACTACAAAGTGTGTACGATCACGGAGCACATGTATTGATGTTTTTCTATAGAAATCCTCCAATTTCACTACGCCCCGTCTTCTTGACTCTATATGTAGACCCACCGTAACCTGCAGCTCAAAATACGACTGAAAAATACATTCCACTCATCAAAGTAGAAAAAATAATGGCGGGAACAAGCCAGGCCTTCACGTGCTTTTGGCTCTTGATGCTTATTGCGTTGTCATCAGGTATAAATCGTCACAGATCTTTCGGTAACTAATTAAACAAGAACCAAATAATTTACAGTTGGATTGATTTTGATTGTCGCAGAAGAGATCGCTATGTCGAATGCGAAGACCTGCACGCCGGCGGTTGGCCTTGGTTGCTTGAAGAGCGACAACTGCAGGAAGCCATGTTTGAATGATGATCCTGACAACAACAGTTGGAGATGTGTACACATATTCTGCCTCTGCTGTAGGCCGTAAGGGCTATGGGGAGGTCCGATGCATGCATATGAAGTATGAACAAAGCGGCTTTCAAAAAAAAAAAAAGTATGAACAAAGCGTGCGTGGCAATAAAATTGGTAGCTAGGATAGGAGGCTATCTTGACATCAGTCATCGATTGATAAATAATAAGTTATACTACTTTTTTAGACGGAGGGAGTATTTGCTACCAATAGCCGTTTTAGTGAGAATTTTGTGATATGCATTAGGGGACATCTCACGCCAAGGTAAACATTACCCCAAATACTCGAGGAAATATTTATTGACAACAAAAGTGCGCCAATAATAAAAGTGGACTTTACCATCAAGTTCCTGGCGTCAAGACATCAAAAAATATACTGAAACAACAACAAAAATTAAAGTCCAAATAAAGAAAAGACAGTTTTCGGTCAATTATACCAAAACGGCCTATTTGGCTTGCTAAATCAGCCAGGTCGGTTTTACTATGCGCTGTTTGGCAAGGCTGCCCGAAGAAAACCGTCTGGCTGGTTTCCTTGTTTCAAGTCCCGTTTGTTTTCAACTTTCGATTTTATTGATCCATTTTAGGCCGTGGAAAACGTGACGATTGTGTCTTGAAGATGTTTTCCTACCAGATAATACTACTTTGTCTCTATATAAATGAGAGGGACATGGCCAATCAAACTTTCAATCATTAAAACACATCTACTACCCCTTTTGCCCCAACTCTCTATCCTTGTTGTTTGTCATGTCTCTCGATACAATCGATTTGGTGGTGTTCTAGATGTACTTGATGTACTTGCCAACTCTAGTGCAACTCATTGTGCCCTCGCCAATGGTTCTTCCCAACAGGTGCCCAGGACTCCAGAGTCTACCAGTTTCTAAGAACGACCTTCGAATGGTGGTCTGACCGATTTGTCTGGCTTGTCTCAGCGATTTACTACGTCCTTGGTGTGTGCTAGGTCGTGTGTAACCTTGCGTCAAGTAGTTGCTAGCGTGTGATTAGGTAGAGCACCAACACACTGTTTGGCGACTCTATTGGGAAAAAAGAGAAAAAAGTATCTACTAGCAACATGTAAGATGATAGTAAGACAAAGGGAGGCTGATCAACCGATCCAACTTGGAGAACATCTAAAACCCAACATCTGTCAGGAGGTTTGAGGATCCTTACCAGAAGATTCAAGCCAAGCTTTTTGCCGATCTAGGGTCCTTGAGAGCTACACTAAGCTGATATTTAGTGTAAGACAAGGGAAGGCTGATCAATACCATGAGCCCATCTTGACCAATCCCGCCCGGCTTCTCCATCCACTGCACTAGGGGTTAAAGGCGAATGAACTTACCATACTCATGTTGATTATGTATGTTGCAAGATCTTATGACAATACTTAAGGCGTGCAATAATATGATCATGTCAAACTTTTGATAGATTAAAGGGTAGAAACCAGATATCATACACGGTACCTGCTAGGCAGTTAACTTCTACACAACCTCAATATGGCATGGCTTACAATTTTTAAGAGAGAAATTGAGAATCAAAGCATGTATAAGCAACTAACCAAGCCAAGCGGCTACTCAGATGGTGGCCCATTAATACAGTTTTGGTGGTATTAGTACAACTACAACAATTGTCACTTTGGCTTTGAATTTGGCTCATAACACGTGAACCGACAATGGACCAATAGTGATCTGGTCTTCAAAACAGTACAATCACTGTTCCTCGGCTTGTGAAGTTCTTTGATCGATTCCTGTGCAATAGTCGCAGAGTCTTGGAATCGGTTGGGGATGAATAAATCTTTTTGAAGGTAGTTTGAGAGAGTGCAAAATTAAGCTAACTAAAACTACATATCATATGCCTTACCTTTTGTATATTGATTTCTTGAAAGCTCCGGTGATTGGAGGGCACCACATTTTTATAAATTTGGTCATGAAGATAATAAATCGAGCACATTAGCTTTGTTTCTTACTCAAACGGGTGAGACTAGTACCATGGATTTTATGAATGTTTGATATATTTTTCTCTTATTGAAATTTTCAAACTTCTCTTGGTTTTAAGTTTTTACCCACTTGTTTTCATTAGTTCCTGGGCTTAATTAAATTGAGATTTCATGAACATTTTTATAATAGAGTTACTTAAACTAAAGAATTTTGACATCTAACATCGGTTCAACAAGGGGCATGATGAATCTATCCTTGACTTTGTGAAACACTCTAGAGACATTAAGAACCCGAGTAGCTTTCATTTGGCAATTTTGAATGATTTATCTCTTCACTATTTTTGCACTCAATATTAAAAGATCTTGAAAGCATTTACCATTAATTAGTTGTTACAAAATGTCTTTTCGTTGTTGAAACTCGGCTCTAAGGGATTCTCATGACATTCATAGATCATTCATAGATCACATTGTTCAAACATACATGCTATTGAATATCATTGAGGATAGTTTGGACAATGAAACCGCTAATGAATGTTGCGTTGCGAGTCTGGCCGGATACTACTTATAGTTAGAGAAGTGTTTCGTATGAGCAGATTTGACAAAGCATGGTAATTACAAGGCTTGCAATAGATCACAATGAATAAGCGGCGGCCGCAAGAGTGGTAAGCGCCGTGTCTCGAGAGGAGTGGTGTGCTTCGCCTAGTGCCGTGCGGTGTGGTGTGGTGACCGATAACCAAAGCGTGTGGAGCTTTTGGTGTGTGTGTGACGATACCAATGTTGCGACACCACAATGTTGTTTTTGACCGCGTCTGTTGAGGTTCCTTTTCTTTCTTGTCCAAAACTTTTAGTTGTGCTTGGTGCTCTTCTGATGTTGTTGTTAAATTTACTTTCCCATCAAATTCATTACTTTCCACATCTGGGTTTTTCAATATATAATCGATACTGCTACGTGTTTGATAAAATATTTAACTTATGAATTCTTTTTGCTAGTACTCAATTTGTTCCATATATAGTTCACTTTAGTTTTGTTTTAAAACTTGGCTAGCTTTACCATCTACAGCATCAATTAGTTTACTTTTTATTAAATTCTTCATAAAACATGTCTTGATAATGCATTTATTTGAAAGCGGTAGATGTAATATATATTTCTTAAAAACTTGGTTAAAAATAGAAAAGTGTAACTGGGATAATGCTGAAGTGACCGATAGTTTAGAATGGTTGGAAGTAGTATATCTCTGATCGAGTTTGTTTGCTACTAATGTCTGAATGGTAGGTTTGGTATCTGAAGACATCTGCAGGACTGCAGCCAATGCAGATCTGTGATTTGCAGCGGATATAGGATCACGTAGGGCCGTAATTATGCAATAACCCAATAACAAAAATTCCTCAAACCAAAACCAGGGTTCCTACGCTCACACAAAATCTCCTGAAACATGGCTGGTCCATAATAATTAACTGACTGTTTCATGCACCAGACGAGATGAACATTTATTTAGAGATTATTTAGACAACAATTAATCTTAGGGCGCACTGCCATCTACTTACAGCCTCAACCCTTGTGACTATACATACCCATCACAACCCGCAGCTTAAGTACCCTGCAGATCCTATATAAATCGATGGCAACAAACAAGGGCTTTGCTCTGCTTTGTCTCTTGATGCTGATTGCCTTGTCATCAGGTATACTATATCTTCTCTCTGAAACTCCTGATGCATCTACACCTGACCTGCCATCGATGTACGGTAACAACTAAGCATCAAATAACTGGTCTGTAGGAAATGCATGGTTGAACTTGAACCGATTGATTTTTATGGAAGCGATCCACGGAGGTCGATCGTTTCAGCTGGTGTGCAGCAGCAGCGGCAGCAACGCCGAGATCTGTCTGCCACTGCTCGGGGGCGACGGCGATCCAGGGGACACCAAAGTCGCAGTGGGAAAGTGCTTCCGGCACAGTGGGACAACTACTGCGTAGAAGAACAAGCGATGCGTGGAAAAGTGCCAGCGTTCTGAAGGGCTACCATCACGGACACTGCGAGGCTGGCGGACATGCGTTTGTTGCAAGAAGAAAGGCGAGGAGTGATGAAACAGTACCTCCTCCTCCCTACTCTGACAAGCAGCAGCAGCTGGGCTGCTGAGCACGGTGATCCGAGGCATAATCCACGCATTGGGTGTCAAATAAACAAAGCGTCAGGCTCAAATGGTTTTCACATTTCACTGTATTATGTGATTGGGTAAACTTTTGATTTTTACAGATCGATTGATACAATAAGACGTACCTTTACGTAGTTTTGGCTCACCCGGCCGGTTCCAAGCAGCGCGGAGATTTGGGATTGGGTCAGAGAGAGAGAGAGAGGAGAGTTTGCGTGTTGGATGCTCCCCAGCGAAAATGGTTCGAGAAAAGCAAAGATCCAGTGCACTCGAGAGATCTTTGCTGCTATCAGATGATGCACACACCAATATGCCTCGCTATCCTATCCTCTCCTAGGATTGAAATATCCTATCTGTATCTTCCTTTTGAGAACTCCCATGATCCGATGACAATACTCCCATGATCGTATATGGGCAGGGTACACTGACAAAACCACACCTCCAGTCATCACATCTTTCAGTTTGCACCAAATCCCCAAAAGGAGCATTTCCAATAGCGTAGCGTCCTGCAGCTACTAAACCCTAAACAACGAAAAA
>JADLZK010006696.1:0-31249 GCA_015847255.1 Hyparrhenia diplandra
CGTTAGTCTTGCCCCTACCGAGAGGGTCCTCCATCCACACGCGCCGCCATCGTTGGTGGTCAACATTGACGCGAAGCAACGCATGACTCACGCTGCTAATTACCGCTGTTTGGGCAAGGCGTTGGCGGGGCCTCCTCCGGGTGGATCCAATCGTCGATGAGCTCGCGGCCTCCCTCGCCACGCGACGGGCTACCATGGTGGCCTCCCCGTGTAGCACATTTGGAGCCACCATCGCCGCTGTGTATGGTCGAGCTCAACTTCGCAGATGCCGGCAAAGACTAGAGGCGGAGGCGGTTGCTGCGAGGCCCACGTCGCCGGGGTCAACTCGTCACCTTCCTCGACGCCGCCCGACGGGCCGAGGCCCGACGGGAAGTTCTCCCGCCATGTCTAAGGGGCCGGGGCCACGCCACAGCGTCCCCCTCTACCGTTGCTTCCCATGATGGACGCCGCCCCTATGCCGCCACCTGGCATCTCCGTCACCGCTCCACCTACGCCGCCACGGCACCTCGGCCAGGACAGAGCCGACCAATTTATAAGAAATCAAGTATAATTCGCATTACCAAGCAATCGCAGTCTACACTTGAGTCCATATAAACCCGTATTCCGGAAATCTCGAAGGATTTCAAATTTTCAACGATAATCAGCAAGGACCGTAGAGATTCAAAGTTGATCACAATCCACAAGTTACATAAAGTTAGAACATAATTGAATATATCGGAGTTTAATAGATATCACCAACACCAGTTCAAATTTAAATAGCGGAAGCAAATTAGTTTTGAAAACACCAACACCACGTTTAGTTCAAATACATGTGCCATTATATAGTCAACACCACAACAAAGATGAAGATAAGAAATATGGAATCGCCGTTGTTCTTGCTTACTTCTCATCCAACGGATAGAAGTACTGTAGACACCTTCTCACCTAATAACCCGCAACA
This sequence comes from Hyparrhenia diplandra, assembly GCA_015847255.1. Taxonomy (NCBI): domain Eukaryota; kingdom Viridiplantae; phylum Streptophyta; class Magnoliopsida; order Poales; family Poaceae; genus Hyparrhenia; species Hyparrhenia diplandra. The sequence goes on from JADLZK010006696.1 coordinate 941, forward strand.
ATGGGAATAAAACCCCGAAAGTACACAAATACTCAGCTAGACTTACCCGACAGAGGGAAAAAATAAAAAGACTCTCAAGGATATGCAAGGCTTATTTGGTGGAGCTAGTTGGATAGCATAAATTTGCGTAAATAGCATTACTAACATGAGTCCTTACTTTCAATATTTTAGCATCACATTTTAAGTAAAGTTTCAAGATCTTAGTTTGCACCTATTCTAGAGCAAACACTTGATTAAGATTCAGTTTAACAGTGGTAACCATATTATATCATAACCATCATTTTGTTCCATAAGCATTACTACGATGAATGGAAGAACGATCAAGTTTCTCACCGCCCGGGAGAGATGGCGATTCAATCGATTCCTAACCACCGGGCGATAAATCCATCACACTCACCCATACTTCCTCCATCGAGGGGCATTAGGTCACCGTTGGAAACTGCTCGGGATACAAATCGCGGGCGTGGCGGTAACCCCATCACCCGGGCCAACCGGTGTTCGACCAAGAACGCCGCTTCGCTCGATACGCCCGCGTTCGAGCATATCTCTACTTCTCCTCCCATGAGGCCCGTTAAGCGCCCACGCGCCGGCCCGATCCCAATTCCTACGGCCGCGGTCGGAACGACTTATCCGCCCGCCTAAGTGAGAGGTCGCGTTCAATCTCGACCGATGTCCAACAACGACGGTCCTTAACCGACGCAAAGCGGGGAGATGTAACCCTCAACACCTTCATGCCTTGATACTTCTCCCACTACAGCAATTCCTGCCCGGTCTCAAATTTTAGTTATACTTCAAGATATGGTTATGTTTCCACGATAGCAAATATAGCCAACCGTGACCAGGTAACAAGTAACCACCTATATCTCGCGGATGACAGAAAATCACCCGACTTTTACCGGTCTAATTTAGCAGGGCTAAGCAAGTATCGTACCAACACTAGTAAAGCTTCGTGTGTTCATATATAAAAGTGGACAAGGTGGGAATATATGCATCAACGGTTTCGATCAACGCCTATCACCTAATGCGGCCAGTAATATACTCAAAGTGTATTTTATAAAAGAATGGGTGGAGGCTTAGAATGCTCCCGGCCCGGGGCTTGCCTTCACAAAGTTGTCGGTTAGCACTCCTAGCGCCAGAACTCAACGACCAGAACGACGTCTCCTAGGCCTCCTCCTTGCTGCACTTCCGTATAAGGTTCTCCTCCACTTCCCGATCCTCGTTCTCCGAAGCTTGATCCGTTGAGTTAATCCCGGTATGAATGCATATGCAAAGACAGGTGCATAAGTATGGTGAATGCACAAAGAATGATATGTACATGATGCATATGTGATTACAAGAACTACTCATGCTAAATGACTAAGTGCATATCTCTTCCATGGTAGCAATGACAAGTATGATGCAAAACAAATGCACAAAACATCATATAAGGACAGCACAGACAGCCAGGATATGCCATCACTAAAATGCACCTAACCGAAGTTCTACAACTCAGAATGCAGCAAACAAATACTCGTTGGAAAGCTTATGAAAATATCTACAAATCATATAAGCACTCTCGATCAGATTCTGTCATCTACTAAACGAAAAACAGCAAAAAACAGTAGCTCTGTTTTCAAGGCGACAATCTAACATGCAACACCTATAACTCCCAAACTATCTATGCAAACCTTATCAAACTTGAACAGCAGGTAAAGGAGACATAAATCTAACATATAAACATGCTAGTCAGTGGAAAACATAAAATAATTTGCATGAAATGATAAAGGCTATCTACACATCATCATATATGCATAATATGAATTGCAATGCAACTTAGAAAATAGCTCAATGTAGCAAATCATATAACCAGCAAGCTAACCTTTTACTAAATACTCCTAAAAACCATAAGAACAGAAAGAATGCCATCCAAAAACTATTACCCTAATATTGCCATGCATTTCCAAAGCATTTTGCATGCAACATAAAAAAGAGATAAATATGCAAACACCTTACAAAAATCTACAAAATTACTGAGAATGTTACTGACATACTAACATAACCATAAAAAATTTCATGGCAAAAACATGAATATAACAGCCTACACAAAATGGCAAGCTAGCATAAAAACTAGGCATGAAAATACTTTTGTACTACGAAAATTATGAAACCACAGATCTACCTTCACTAATTGCTAGACCACATCAACATAAGCATCTCCAAAAAGTTTCATGACCAAACTCCTATTAATCATTTTACTATGAATTTCCTAAGAATGCAACATATAAAAGACACATAAATCACAAATGGTATTTCCACCACATAACATAGGGTCAAACCTATTTTTCATGAACAGAGCATAACAAAATAAGACTAATGGCACAGGAATCACATTTTTAGCACACTCCTACAATTACTTATGCATTTATCTATTTTCACGGCAAATAAAGCAATAAATAAAACTATATATAAAAGTATCACAAAAATGCAATATCATAATTTTATCATGTAGATCTACTGACAAGAAAAATAACAAACTTGGTTTCACAATTTTCTCACAACCACAGCTCAAGATATGCATTTTACAAGGAAAACAAGCATTTCTGGAAAAGAATAAAAGGAAAAGGAAAAGGCTGACGGGCTGGGCCCGCGTGTCAGCGTCTCAAAGCAGGGCAGCGGCGCTGGCATGGCGGATCTCGCCGGCGGCGGACTCTCCGGCGAAACCAAGGGCACCTCTAGACTCATCTCGACGAGATCTACGCATTGGCGGCCCTAGCGCACGGTTTGGCGGGCTCTAGCGCAAGTGGCCGCGACGGCGGCGAGTGGCGGCGGTGCATGGCGGCGGCGCTGCCATCTCCGGCGATGGCGTGGCTGGCTAGCGAGCGCATGAGCTGTGCGTGGTCGGGGGAGAGGCTATACCTAGGGTTACTTGTGCCGGCTACCGAAGCGGAGAGCTCCGGTGGCATGCATGGCGGCGGCAGCGCGCGTTCACGGCGGTGGCGACGGCGTTCCGGCGAACCGGAGGCCGGGGCGGTGCGATTGACCTGGGGCTCACCTAGAGTACCACGAGGGGCATGCGATGCGTGCGCTGTATGGGGTTGAGGTGGCCGGAGCGGGCGTGGCCACGGTGGCGCGAGCGCGGCAGCGCTCCGGTGAGCAGCGGCGGTGCTGCGGTGTTCCGACCAAACGAAGGCACGGCGCTTCGAGTCATCCTGCACGTAGAGCAAGCACGATGAGGCGGTCACGGGACGCAGGTTGTTGCACGAAAAACGTGAAGGAAAGAGCGACGACGAGCTTGCCCCTTGGCGGCGGCCATGGCGGCCAGACTTCCGGCGAATGGGAAATCCGCGAGCTGCGGTCACACTCCTCCTCCTCGGGCGTTTCTAGCAGGATGGTGAGGTTGTGCACGAGGTGGCGAGTCTGTTGACGGGCTCGGATGGGCGATGGAGCTGCGGTGGTGGCACTCGACGGCGACGACGCCGGCAATGGCGTGGGCGGCCACGGTTGCTTGCTGTTGCCGCTTTCCTTTGGCTTGGAAGCGAAGGGAAAGAGGGGCAGGGGCTAGCTTGGGCAAGGGGCGAGCGGTGGCGTGCTGCTTTTGCAGGCCTGGGCACTGGCAGAGGTGCCAGGCGGCGGTGGGCACGCGGCGCGCGGCCGAGCGCGTGGGCACGCGCTGGACGGCAACAGAGGGCCGACAGGCTCCTAATTCCCTCCCCTGCTGCTGTTTTTGCTAAACAACTCGGAAACCGTGCAGATTCAGGCAAAAGTCATAGAAGATGAAATGAAGCTTATGAAATTCTAAACATTTCATATGTAGCAAGTTTTCCCTAATTCTGCCTAGATTTGAAACTACGGGCATCCAAAGCGTCGACAGTCAAAATGACTTAAACTATCCAAATCAGCATTCAACTCAAACTTGTGGCCAAATTTCAAGCATGATCCAGCCATTATCATGAGACAAAAATATAAGACCATTTGTTCTACATAAAATTAGCTACAAATTTTATAAAGGATGCACCAACATGCAAGCACTCTAAGTACTACTATTAAGCAAGTCAAAGCGAAGTGCTTTGCATGGTCAACACAAGTCAAACAACAATATAAATCATAATTTAATTAAATTGACCAACATGAACATTGATCCAATTTACAACCTAAATATGTATAGGTGTGTTTAGTGACCAATCATGGCAAGCACTTGTATTAACATGACAAGATGAGGATGCAAGGCAAATTTGACCAACATTTGCACATGAAATGATATGCTCCAAGGTTTGAATGCTTATGTGATAATGATGGTTATGCTAATGACCATGAAATGCATATGTTAATGATGTGCTTAACACAGGGTGTTACAGCCTACCCTTTTAAGAAAATCTCGCCCCGAGATTTGGGTTTACTTACCACTCTTTATAAAAATCAAGGTAAACTTCGCGAAGATACTCTTCTCCTTCCCAAGTGGCATCATTCTCGCTATGGTTGCTCCACAACACTTTATACAACTTGACCAATCTATTTCGAAGTCACTCTTTCCTTGGTATCCAAGAGTCGACCTGGTTCTTCTTTATAGGTTAAATCAGACTCAACTTCAACATCCCTCACTTGAACTTGCTCTTCGGGAACTCTCAAGCATTTCTTCAATTGGGAGACATGGAAAACATTGAAGATTGTTCTCATCCGAGGAGGTAGACGCAATTGGTAACCTACGTTTCCTTTTCTTTGGGTGATTTGATAAGGACCTACAAATCTTGGAGCTAATTTGCGCTTTACATCGAAACGTTGTACTCCTTTCATTGGCGATACCTTCGGATAGACATAATCTCCCACTCTAAATTCAAGATGTTTTCTTCTCTTGTCAAGATAACTCTTTTGGCGTGCTTGAGCAGCGGCCATGTGTTGTTGAATCATGCGAACCTTCTCTTGCCTTCCCCTAACAAAGTCGATTCCATAATACCTTCTTTTCCAGGCTCAACCCAGTTCAAGGGAGTTCTACATTTTCTTCCATACAAGGCTTCAAATGGAGCCATCTTGATACTTGCTTGATAACTATTATTGTAGGAAAATTCCGCCAAAGGTAACCATTGCTCCCATGAACCTTTGGATGATAACACACATGCTCTTAACATATCTTCTAGGACTTGATTCACACGCTGCCATGCGTCACGTAGATCGAGGATGATATGCGTAGCTCGCGAACTAAAATGGTACCCAATTCTTCTTGTAGACGTTCCCAAAAACGGTTCATCCACCGAGATCCTCTATCTCGATCCAATTTTTCTTGGCACTCCATGCGGGTGTACTACTTGAGCAAAGTAGATTTCTGCATACTCATGTGGTTGATAGGTAACTTTTGACAGAATAAAATGAGCGGACTTTAGTTAGGCGATCCACAATTACCCAGATAGAGTCAAAACCTTTCGGGGTACGTGGAAGTCCAACTATAAAATCCATGCTTATTTCTTCCCACTTCTAGCCTGGCACAGACAACGGTTGTAATAGCCCGGCAGGTTTCAAATGAATTGCCTTGACTCTACAACAGTTATCACATCTTGCAACATAGGCTGCAATCTCTTTCTTCATCTTTGTCCACCAAAAATGTGGCTTCAAATCTTGATACATCTTGCTACTACCAGGATGAATGGATAGCTTCGAAGAATGTGCTTCAGATAAGATTTGATTTCTAAGCTCTCTATCTTTAGGTACAACAAGTCGGTCATCAAACCATAGAATACCATTCTCATCCACCTTGAAATGCTTGCTTGGCTCTGTTTTTATCTTCTCTTTGATGAAGAATATCCCTCTATCTGTTTTCTGGCCTTCAATGATACGACTCTCTAGTAAACTCTTGACTCGTGATATGGTGTAGAACTGTTGGGTGCACAAGATTAAACCCATCTTCAAGCAAAGGTTGCACAAAGTTGCAACGTGCTTTCCGGCTCAAGGCATCAGCAACAACATTTGCCTTGCCTGGATGATAATGCACTTCCAAGTTATAATCCTTTATCAATTCTAACCATCTTCGCTGTCTCATATTCAATTCAGGTTGGGTAAAGATGTACTTGAGACTCTTGTGATCAGTATATATATGGCAGACATTTCCAAGGAGATAATGTCGCCATATCTTTAAGGCATGTACCACGGCTGCTAATTCTAGGTCATGTGTTGGGTAATTAACCTCATGTTTCCTTAACTGTCTTGATGCATAGGCAATTACACGGCCTTCTTGCATAAGCACACAACCCAAACACATTGCACGATGTGTCACAAAACACATCAAAAGGTTTCTCAATATTTGGTTGTGCAAGCACAGGAGCTGTGGTTAGCAATTCTCGCAAAGTGCTTTAAAAGTCGCTTTCACACTCGGTGTTCACACAAACTTTTCATCTTTCTCAGAGTGACCTCGTCATAGGTTTGGCGATCTTGGAAAAGTCAGGAATAAAGCGACGATAATACCCAGCTAATCCAAGAAAACTCCGAACCTCAGTGACGGAAGTTGGTGCTTTCCAATCCATAACCTCTTGCACTTTACTCGGGTCTCTTTGAAATGCCTTCAAGCAGATAAGATGTGTCCAAGGAAAGGTACCTTGGTTAACCAAAATTCACACTTGTTGAACTTGGCATACAACTTATGCTCTCTCAACCTAGCCAAAACAATTCGCAAGTGTTCCTCATGATCTTTTTCATTCTCTGAATAAATCAAGATGTCATCGATAAACACAACCACGAACTTATCCAGCTCTGGCATGAATACCGAATTCATCAAGTACATAAAATGTGCAGAGCATTTGTCAAGCCGAAGGACATGACAAGATACTCATACAATCCATATCTCATAGAGAAAGCGGTCTTTGGCACGTCTTGTGGCCTCGATCTTAATTTGAGGGTAGCCCTGAACGGAGATCAATTTTGGAGAAGACTTTGGCCTTTGATAACTGATCAAACAAGATATCAATGCGAGGCAAAGGATACTTGTTCTTAATTGTTACTGCATTAAGTGGCCTGTAGTCCACACACATTCGCAATGACTTATCCTTCTTTTTCACGAATAGTGCAGGACATCCCCACGGGGAAGAACTTGGTCGAATAAGACCCTTATCCAACAACTCTGGTAATTGCACCTTCAACTCGGCCAGCTCATTGGGTGACATCCTATACGGCCTTCTAGATATTGGTGCGGTTCCGTGTACTAGTTCTATAGCAAACTCGACATCCCTATCCGGTGGTAAACCCGGAAGTTCATCAGGAAAGACATCCGGAAATTCACACACCACAGGAATATCGGAAATACTAGTGACTTGCAAAGCAGAGGAGACATGTTTGAATTCTGTATCTCTAGGAAGAACTAGCTTGAAAGTATCACCATCTCTTGGATTTTTCAAGGAGATAACTCTACTAACTGTATCTATTACCACATTCCATTGACGCATCCAACTCATACCTAGGATTACGTCCAAACATAACCCAGGTAGCACTATGAGGCTTGTCTGAATCTTCTTATTTCCAATCTCAATAGTGACATCTTTTACTGCTTGTCTAGAGAGTTGATCAGCTCCAGCTGAACTGATGCGAAAACTAACACTCATCTCATATATCTTCGATTATGCTTAAGCGCAAAGGCTTGACTCATGAAGGAATGAGATGATCCAGAGTCAAACAACACGACGCCAGGATGATTGTTAACAAGACATGTACCAGAAAGAATCCACCGGCTCTCCCTCGGGATTTTTTCAGAGGTAGAGTGAACTTTGTCCCAAAGTTGCGGTTGATTAATTGGGTTCCTTCTTGGGCGAGGGCAAAACTTGAAAGGGTGCCCCGGTTTTCCACAATTATAGCATAGATTCACAATAGATGGCCTAAAACTTGCAACTTGAATCGACCTTTCTTTCGGCACCAGGTGTGACACAAGCTTTATTATAGCGGTACCGAGAATTGTTAGGTCAATGTTCTTCGAGGTGATTGGATCTTTACAACAGGTACCAAAGGACGATAACTAGGGCGATTTGCAGGAGGAGTTATCACTTGAGACGAACCTCCTTCTAAGGCCCTCTTCTTGTTTTTGCTAGCAGCATAAAGGTTGTTGGCATTCTCTTGGGCTAGCGGTCACTCACAAAGGCATGAAAGGTGTTCCTCTCTCGAAGTTACCCATACATTTACGCATCTTCAAATTTAGACCTCTCTTGAAACTTTCCAATTTCTTGGCATCTGTGTCCACAAAGTCGGGTGCATAGCGAGCAAGATTATTGAACGCATGCAAGTACTCCATCACGGACATGGTGCCTTGCTGCAACTTTATAAATTCAGATAACTTCATCGCCATTAGAGCGGGAGGAATATAAACTTCACGGAAGATCGCCGTGAATCCATCCCGGTAATAGGAATATTAGCCGGGTAGGTGGCACGATATTGATTCCACCATATTCCTGCTGGTCCCTTAAGAAAGTGACTTGCATACTCGGTCTTCAATTCATCAGTCAAACGTAGCAAACGAAATTTGTTCTCCATGGAAATAATCCACTCATCAGCCTCTAGTGGTTCATGAGCCACAATCGAAGCTAGGTGGTTCGGTGTTCGAATTCCTTGAAAGAACGTATTGATTAACTCCATCTGCATGATGGTATCCTCCACCGTGCTCAGTGTTGCGTGAAATATTACGCAACTCTCCCAAAACTTCATTAAAGAACTGTTGCTGGTTGATAGGAGGTGGTGGTGGCGGTTCGCTGCTCCCCCCAGCACCTGAGCGCGTTTGAACCATCTGCACAATCCAACCAATAATAATCATCAGATGATGTTGCAATAGCGTAAATGCCTCGGATTGAAAGTTACGCAGAATTTATTGAGATAATAAATTCATCCAACAAATACAGGTAACAATAATTCCAATGACATCACCCCCATCATCGCAATAATTATAATCGATATGAATCATGTATCCAAACAAATTCTCTGTCCAACTTAGAAATAATCCAAGATTCGATATAGTCATCATGACCGATTTATCAAATTTCGCACATCTCATCTCAAAACAAAACTCATCCGTAAGGGGCTCAAGGGACAACAAGGTCTTCCATTCCAAAAGTACTTTGAAAGGATGGAAACACTAAGGATAACGACTGATAACCGGCGGCTAATAATGTCTTACTTCCTACGATAGAACATATTAGCTAATAATTAGCGTGATCTAAAGAGACAAATCGTAATGATAAAAGTCCTAAGAGATTGGGGACTTCACTTCCATAATTGTTGTTGTTGTCGCCATCTCCATCTTGAGCTTCATATTCTTTTGCATCTAGCGACTAGGGATTATTTTTCTAAGGAGCACCAAAGTAAACTTCAACATTAGCTAATCAAGGTTGAAGATCTTCTTCTAGTTTCTAAGCTTCGTTCCTACGCTAGGTGAGACTAGCAACATATCCTAATATGTGGCTGTTAGGGGTCCATCTTCTTCATCCTATCTTGGAATATTCTCAATTGTCCCTCAAAATGTTTCGCCTAACTCCTTTCTTCTAGTCCCGAACTAGCCAACTTTATCCATCAACTTCTTATCTTCAATCTTTAACTTCTGGTTCTTGGATAAAAGGAACTAGCACCGACTCTCTACAAAGTGAATACTGTCGGAGGGTCCATCAGATACTATCCACAGCAAGGGGCTGGAGTTCTTTGTGATGTGAATTCGATATAGTTGGTGAATTTTATCAAAATGGGACGAGTGATTTATAAGGGAGGGAATGCATGAATGCCATGATGATGATGATGATGATTAAACATGATGCATGCTCGCATACCGCACGTCCTCACGTAATTAGGAAAGATAAGCCGCTACTCGTTATAAATGGTGGCATCCAACGTTTCTCTCAAAAGAAAATAAATCGGGTCTAGTCGATCTACTCGCTTTGCGTTGTTAGTGTACCGCAATTCCATTTCAGCCCCACAATACATTTATGCAATGCACGAAATTAAATTGCATTTACCGCTTCGTCAGGTCCACCCGACGGCATCGCATACCTTGCGGAAAAAACACATTTTACACCCCGACTTTTTGTCACTACGTAGTTTTCGGTCAATAGCAACCCACAAATTGTGTTGTAATATGCCGTTTTTGGGTGCAATAACTGAAATTGCAACCAAACGATTTGGTAAAGTTGAGATGCATAAAAAGTCCGTGGTATTAACCTTCACCCACGATGGCCATTTGGGTGTTGCAATTTTTTTTGTATTGCAACCCAATGAGGTGTTGAAACAAGACTATATTGCCACGCTCTAGTTGGTGCTATAGTATCCTATTGCAACATTTCAGGTGATGCTAGAGGTCTCAATGGCATCTAACACCGAGTGTTGCAATTCCAAAAGAGGCGTTGCAAAGGATTGTATTGCTACGCTCTAGTTGTGGTTGCTACACGTTTTTGCCACAAACTTGCTTTGGGTGCTATAGATGATCCCTTCTATTACTATGAACTGTGTTTGGATGCTATACTTGTCCATCCATATTGCCACCAAAGGTTTTTGGGTGCTATATGTGTTCCTTTCTATTGCTACGAAATTAATTTGGATGCTATACTTGATGATCAATATTGCCACCAAAGGTTTTTTGGGTGCTATATGTGTTCCTGTTTATTACTACGAAATTTATTTGGATGCTATACTTGATGACCAATATTGCCACCAAAGTTTTTTTAGGTGCTATATGTGTTCCCATTTATTACTACGAATTGTGTTTGGATGCTATACTTGTTGACCGATATTGCCACCAAAGTTTTTGTGGGTGCTATAAAATAACCACCACAATTGCCACCAGCTAGGATTGGTTGTTATAGGTTGGCCATTATATTACTACCAAAACCACATAGTTTGAATGGTTGTTACATGTGGCCACCTCTATTGCTTCGACCTTTATGACATCAAAAAAAAAATGGGTTGCGATAGGATAAAATATCTTTTCCAACGAATGTTGTTCCTACCATAATTTTGTAGCTATTGCCACATGTCTATTACGCCATGCTCATATATTTCAGGACCACCAATAATTTAACAATATAATACAGGATCAATAATAATAATTTATTTTTGGGTGCAATAAAATGTATATATCTTGAATTAGCCATTCAAGATAAAAATCCAACACTCAATTGTTTCAACAAACCACCACACACGAACTTGATACATAGTACTTAAAAACATAAAAGTTTCCAAAGATTGCATTGTTGGAACGAACCCCTAAACGATCCCATCACTTGATCAGCAAACGGTGACTTCAAGACGATCCCTTCACAGATTGTTTCGCTCCATTAGTGCCGCCCCTTCCTGGAAAGAATGAAAGACATTTGTTTTAGCATTAAGTAAACCGACATTATCAAAAGGGGGCAAATGTTAAGCATGCACTAAGCCAAAGTTTCATTGCTCATCATAAAATTATCGAATGACAAAGATATAATGAACACAAGTATAAACATTTTGACAGCTGAAACAGAAACATTCACAGCAGGTAGTGGAGATTTCAAAATTTCACCTGCTTTATTGTTTTGGGCGTTGGCATGTCGTTTTTTAGCTGCAGCTGCTTGGGTCTGCAGAGTGGATGAATTAATGTAAAGTGGTGTTGGAGTATTTGCTTCATTGCTTGCTTTATTGCCACCACTTCTTAGATTACGCTTGTTAGCCGCCTTTTGCCGGATCGATTTGTTCGTTTTTTGACTTTGTTGAGGTTTCTCCCCTTTTTCACCTTGTTGAGGTTTCTCCCCTTTTTCACCTTGTTGAGATTTGTCCGGGTTGCGTTCAACATTGTCCTCGGGAACGAATAAGGTGGAATGATAAAATTAGGCGCCATTTTGCATCGACGATAGCACTAAAAGTTGTCAATTAACGGACCTGCGTGGAGACCGAATCTTGAGGGGTTGGCACGACATGTACGATGAGTCGTAGTCGCTGCCGTCGTCACATCTTCAATTGCAGTGACATTGTTGTTTGACTCGACAGATTTTTTAGCTAGGCCAACCTATAAAACGATACGCACGGTTAGATATAGAACCTAAGGAAAGAAATCCATTCACCAAAACAAGATTAAGATCACCTATTAAAAAAAGAATAGAATGTATTAATTTTCTCGAACACGACTTCACGTGTCATTTTCATTAAGAGAAAAGGCCAAGACTAGCTAACAGAATGTATTATAAAAAAATAAGAATCTGGTTTATAACAATACAATAAAGAAAATCTAAAAACCGATAGATAATTTCTCCACGCTGCTTTGTATATAAAAAAAAGTATATCCATATACTCAACGTATGAATGCATACTTAACGGATATACCACCATACATGGTCTAGTATGATCATATACTTCATCCACATGCACTTCGTTCGGTCATATATACCACAAATCTTGAGATAAACATATGGGTGTAACTACACCTAGGGTGTAGAAAAATTTACCCTATATAAACTCTTTGTCGAACAGAAATAGTTGGAAAAAAAAAAATGTCAAGCATATCAAAGCAGCTAACATTGAACTAGGAGCAAAAAAAAAAATTAACATCATAGTAAATGTTAAAGAGACAAGTGGTGAAGGCAACGTTCTATTTATTAGATTGACCTAAAAATGATCATTGAATAGTACTGCAGTAACATTGATTGGATCTCTTGCCTAAAGGCTTCTTTATCAGCCTCCCTCGCCTTCATAATTTCTTCAAGCCGCCGTTCGTGTTCTCTCCTTTTTGCGTTCCCCGTCTTCTTCCCATTCTTCCATTTATTGTGTTAGCTGCCCTAATGATGCCATGAGCTCGAGGTGTTCCCGATGTTTGTTGCTCCCGCTACGCAATTTGCTCCTCGCGTTGCTCATTCTGCAATTTTGCTTTCTTGTTGGTTTTATTGCAAGGTACCCATTACCATGCAACTTCCTTGACTTGCAATCTGTGACTTCCTTGTATGCCGCCTCGAAAATCTCGTTCTTCTCATTTTGGGAATTGAAGTTATTCTTAGAATTTGATACCTTCTCACCAATTGTGCTTTTTGCTTTCTCCTAACATTTACAAGGCACAGATCAAGGAGTTAGTTGAAGATGCAAGCTGCGGGCATTCTCTATTTGCATGGACTAGCTAGTAAGTTATGTACAAATTCATTAAGAACTCACATAGATATCCATAGATGCTTGGTCTGTCCATTTCCCATTCTTAGAGTGAGTAATGAACCAAAGTTCTAAATCATCGGGCTCATTACCGGTTTCGGGTCTCTCGGTATGCAGAGAACAAAACAACTTAGTAATTCTTCCAAAGAAGAGAGCTTGTAGATGTGATTCTCCACTTATTACCTTCTCAAAGCTACATTGAGAAAAAAGGCTTAGAGCCTGTCAAATGCGTAGTCTTTTTAAGGGATCGATTCCCGCAGTTCTTTACGCTTTCGTTGCCTACTGAATGCATAGATTTGAACAATTATCTTAAAGATTTAGACATAGGCATTTTTTAGAAAATGCTATTGTTAAGAATAGAAACAATGTGGAACAGACACGGAATTTTTGCGGTCCTAAAATACAAGCAACATATAGTGCCGTTCGACAATATCTAATTCTTCCGGCTTATGCATCATTCTCTCATGGTAGCTGCCGTGATACCTTGGCCATAGCACTTAAAGTGGAACGCCATCCTTTGTAACGCTCTTTAGCAATGCCCAATATCGTTCTCCTTGAATCAAAGTTATCCTCAATCTCCCACCTAGCCTATTATATAATTACAAGAACATGCAAATACTAGGTGGGTTGTCACGTTAGAGTATAATTGAAATGTACACGAAGCAAAGAATCTTACTAATATATCGATGTTATTGACTCTTTTACATCAGGGTGGACATCTTTCCATGTTCTCACTCCAATGAGTGGCGCCCTTCTCCTTGTAAACAGTACTATTTCATCAGTAAACGTGCGGGAGTTCTCACCTACTGCTCCTCCAAGCCTGGAGAACTCAATTTTCAGCTTTTGATTGCCTGTTTTGGATCTCTTGGCGAGTGCCTTCAAGCATTTCAGGGTACCACGTCCTCTTTTCTTCCTATTTTTCGAGCCTATTCCATGAAAACAAGATGTTATAGCAGATGATATTAAACCGTTGAATGCCATGAGGGCACCACATCGTCTTTTGTTCCAATTCTGTGTATATCTTGTTGGTGTCCTCCCTGTATATATTTTGCAATCCACTCAACCATCCAACAGAAATAGCAATTATAGCCAACTAGCACATGTAATTATGATTGTTTCTCTTTATCCACTAGCATGCATTTAATTAGTTGTCCACAATGATTGTGAAACCATTCACCAAAATTGATTTAACACAAGTATCATTCATATAACTATAAATATAATAATTAATAGTCAACCCCACTAAACATTTCTCTCAACATGCAAGCATCCACATCAACAATCCAATAGAAATTGCAATTATAGCCAACTAGCACAGGTAATTATGATTGTTTCTCTTTATCCACTAGCATGCATTTAATTAGTTGTCCACAATGATTGTGAAACCATTCACCAAAATTGATTTAAGACAATATCATTCATATAACTATAAATATAATAAGTAATAGTTAACCCCACTAAATATTTCTCTCAACATGCAAGCATCCACATCAACAATCCAATAGAAATTGCAAATTTAGCCAACTAGCACAGGTACATTATAATTGTTTCTCTTTATCCACTAGCATGCATTTAATTAGTTGTCCACAATGATTGTGAAACCATTCACCAAAATTGATTTAAGACAGAAACATTCATATAACTATAAATACAATAAGTAATAGTCAACCCCACTAAATACTTCTCTCAACATGCAAGCATCCACATCAACAATCCAATAGAAATTGCAATTATAGCCAACTAGCACAGGTACATTATAATTGTTTCTCTTTATCCACTAGCATGCATTTATTTAGTTGTCCACAATGATTGTGAAACCATGCACCAAAATTCTCCAAAATTGACTTAAAATAGTATCATTCATATATATAACTATAAATATAAATTACCATGGCTCCAACTCCATAAATGAAACACAAAATTAATTGAAAATGAGCACAAACTTTACCTTGATCTTGTCTCCAACGCCGGGCATGAGAATGTGCCCGCTTTCTGGTGGTGTTTGGTTGCTCTCTTGATTTGGAATGTATCGGTAGGCTAACATCCTTATACGCATCTGCGTAACAATATTGACACATGATGAGCTAGCATAATTTGAAGTTTGCAAAAGAATTGTTTGACAACATGGTGGGGGGGGGGAGGGGGATATTACTTGATCTCCTCAAGTTTTCCTTCAAGCCGCAACCATTCGTCAGTATATGTCTTGATGGTGTCCTCCCCGTATATATCTTGATAATCTGAAATAGAACGATAATATGAGTCATGATGCATTGCAAAAATCCATCTTTATATATACATACTAGGGCTTTATCATAACTCACCCGTGGCTTGATTCTTTGTGTGCATATAATGTAGCCATTCTTTATATGCATTTAGTTCAGAATCATTCATTTCTACGTCGTCATCATCATCGATCGAACCTCTAGTTTTTTTAATGGGTGTTATGGCAACACATGAATTTGTTGTTGGATTCTTAGACAAAACTATTCTGACAACCCTCTCATCCTGGCTAGAATTTACCATGTCTAATACATCAAGATCGTATTCGATTTCAGATAGTGTTGCTGCCGCAGGATCATCAACACTTCTCTTCTTGAAGTACATGTAGTCCCTAGACCCATACCCCAGTTTTGATTTCATTGTTGTTAAGCTACCAAGCGTGAATAGACTCTTCCCAACGTTTACATATCTATTAACTACCTCTTGTCCCTCCTCACTCCCCTTGCAAGTGACATATACTGTCCATGTTTCTTCCGTTCTGCATATACAGCCATGACATTTTAATTTAAAATCATGAGCACAAAAGCATATACTGACTAGGGTATACGTAGCACCAGCGTAATATAGTGTACCTGTTGTCGCCGACGCCCCGAGACGAAGGTCGAAATGCATCTTAATTTGTCGTCACCTGGATCACCTTCGCCGCCCGACCTACGTGATGCTCTTTGGGACGAAGGTGACCCAAAGAGCGATGATAGGCGGAGGACGATGATCACGCCGTCGTCGAGTTGTTGGTGTGAAGAACTTCGGTGGCGTCGCCCGACGCAGATGCGGTGTGTGTGCGGCGATGTCGACGCCGATGGGGCCCCCTTCCCGCCTCGCTCGGCATCCTCTCGGCCGATCGGTGGTGGAAGGCGAGAAGGAGAGTTATCTTCTTTGGAAGGCGCTAGAACCCTAACCGACCTCTAGATTTCGTTTTTGCGAGGGGATTAGGGAGGGATACGATGAGAGTCACTATAAGCGGAAGCTAAAACGTCGACCGATGTTGTTGGCGCGATAGCTTGGCGCTTGCTAAAAAAATTCGGGTGGTAAAAAGGCGCCACTTTTAAATCGGGAAGTTTTGAATTTTTTTGTTTTTGTTTTTGGTGGGAAATTTTGGGAAGGTCGGCGCCAATCTCTTTTTTGCGTGAGTTTTCGTGTGTCCCAATCGTCGTGCGGGTAACACATGTTTTTTTCGAATATATATATATATATATATATATATATATATATATATATATATATATATATATATATATAATTCAAATACTGCTGTAATTATTCGTTGATTTATAGAAAAAAATTGTTAAAATACTCTAATGCAAAAAAAAAAAATCTAGAAACTAGCATGGACAAACACCGGTTTTGGTGTAGCATGTCGGCAACAAAGTTTGAGTCGATTCAGATAAAGTGGTGATGCACATCCCCAAAATGGCACACACTCACCTCTCGCACATGTCCTATTCATCGGTGAGAGACGTTCATCCCTGTTTGGGATGTTGATGGAGCAAAACTATGATGTTGTGTGCATCTCGTGCAATTTTCGAGACCAAGTTTACCTATTATCAGTAACTATTTGTTGATTTATAGAAGAAAAAAATGTTATAATTAAAATACCCTAATGTTGCTAAGGAAGTCTAGAAACTTGCATGGACACCTCCATTTGGTGTAGCATGTTGGCGTAAAAGTTTGAGTCGATTCGGAGAAAGTGGTGATGCACATCGTCGAAAAGGCACACTCACCTCTCACATGTAAAGGGATAAAAAAAACATAGAAACTTGCATGGACACCTCATTTTCGTGTAGCATGTTGGAAAAAAAAATTAGTCGATTCGGATAAATTAGTGGTGCACATCCTCGGAAAGGCACACACACCTCTCACAGATCTTACTACGCGAAATTTTTTTTTGAAGGAACCAATATTTTTTAATATATATCACATAAAATGTCACTAATGTTGTATATAAAAAAAGTATATCCATATACTCAACGTATAAATGCATATTTTTACATATATAAGACCATGGTCTAGTATGATCCTATACTTCATCCACATGCACTTTGTTCGGTCATATATACCATAAATCCCGAGATATACACATGGGATACCACAATTGAAGAAAGTCATTAGAAATCATAATTTCATGCTCACACAAAAAAAAAGTGCCAAAAAAGAAAAAGGAAAAAGAAAATAGAGAAAGGGAAGAAAAAAAACATAAATGTTGGCAAAAAATTAAAAAGCCCAACTTGGGTTCGAACTAGGGATTTGGGTTTTAAACTAAAAAAAGCGCATGTAACCATTGCACTAGTTAGATGTTTTTGTAAAACATAGTTTGTAAATGTTTATATTTTATTTTTGATCAATTATAAATTTATACAACGACAAGCTAAATGTAAACCTTCTTTTGCATACTTCCAAAAATGTGATATGTACATATGTCAAACGAAACTTTTTATATAAAAAAACTTATACAAAATTGGAGAACCCTAGATTAAAATCCTAGCTACGTCGGAAAAAGAATCACATTATTTGGACAACAAATGTGCACTTTAAACATCATCAATGGTTTTGTTAAGAATCGATTACAAAATAGATAAATGATATATACATTGCATAAGGTACCACAGTTTTAATTCGAGATTGATCAAAGTTTGCACTTCGAAAGGCCTATTACACCCGATTCTGAGTAACGCATTTAGGCCGTTGAATCAAGAACACACAACCATTCAACGAGAGATAAATATAAAAGATATATATAAATTAAGTAGTGCCACAAAGGGCGCATAGGATTACAACATCGTAACACAACCACGTAGTGCCAATGCAACTTCAGTAAAACTGATTACATAAGTTCATAAATCCTGACACATCTAAACAACCATGTAGTCCAGCATTTTCTTCAAAACTAGTCAGAATCGTCGCCGTTGTGGAAGTACTTGCGCTTGAGGAGCACACGAACATTTCTGCCTTTTTCCTAATCGCCAATTAACAAAGGGGCAAGTTAGCATATATATTAATGAAATTTAGGATTCTTAAGGTAGGGGAGCCATATATCACCTCCCTATTTCTCGCCTTCGGCCATTCTAGCGTCTCCTCATCATTTGTCATGAGAAAATGCGATTAACCGATTGTAATCTTCTTACCGACACGTAAACATAGGGGGATCCTCCAACTTTATTAACAAAAAATCACGACATGTATTAGAATCGCAAACATGAATGATTTCAAGTGGTAAATTAATTTCAAACAACTCAAAACCGACTTAGAATCCATTTCATATTATATAGTCAACAAAGAATAAATATAACATGAATGATTGCAAGTGCAAAATTAATCTCAAACAATTCACAACATAGTTACAATCCATTTCATACTATATATGGACTGGGATCCCATGCATGCAGTAGCTTTTACAACTGAAAATAAAATATATTGCAGGTGTTAAATAACTCTCAATCAATTCAAATCAGACTTTTTTTAATTGAAGACATGTTTTACCCCTGTTTTCACAACATTTCAAAGATACTTGGACAACAAAAAAAAAAACAGCAATAATCGACCACGTTTTTGACAGAATTTCAGCAAAAAAGGCTAACATATCCATACCAAGCATATGCATATGAGACTAGTTACATATCATGTCGGATCACAACCGGATGTAAATACAACCATTCGGGTTAGCAAAAAGCACCGACCATATTAGAGAGCTATTCCATATCCATATATGTCTACTAGTGGCAAGCATTCATGCATATATAGCTAACACTGTTGCCAAGCTCCCATATCATTTCTCATAATCCAAATAGCAAAGTCAATTTCTCATAATCCAAATAGCAGAGTCCCAAATCCAAACCACACTTGAAACACTAGCATACTAATATCCGCACATGAAAATCAAATTAAAAAACCCCAACCCTAACCTGCTGGACGGGAACCTCCGGAACAGGGTGCGCGTGGCGGTGTTGTGGAGCGAAGCCAGGAGGCACATCGGGCATCAGCACCTCCGGTTCTTCCTCCTCTTCTTACGAGCGCGCCTCGGTGCGGCGTCGGCGTCCTCCTCCTCCCATTTGCGGCGACGAACCGCCATCCTCGGGTCCCCGCCTGCTGGGCGAGTGGTGCGGCGCCTTTAGGCGGCGGCGCAACAATGGCGCCCGTAGGAGGGAGTCGAGGGCGTAGTTGCGCCAGGGGGTGGCGCCGACCATGTCGCCCGGTTGATTGAGGCCGTGGAAGAGCGAGGTGGGTAGCGGAGGTGGGTAGTGGGGGAGTCGATGGGATAGATGGGGAAAAGAAGGCGCGGTGGACGCTGGATTCCGCCGCGCCGCCGGTTCATTCCTGCATGTAAAGGGAGAGGAATATAGTACATTCACTGAATCGTGGGCCCTAGCAACATTGGACCCAGGCGTCAGTGAGCCAGCACCCAGCATCGTGTGCGTTTAGTAATAACGCGCAAGCTAACGTCGGGTTAATACGATGCTTAGGGATTGATAAAAAATTAGCGCTTAAGTAAAAATTCGGGTTAACTTGGCGCTTGATAAAAAAAGAATTGACAAAAAATTGGCGCCACTTATTTTATTTTCGTTCCAAATCACGGGGATGTTTATTTTCGAGTATCCCTAATTTTTGAGTGGTATTTTAATATTGAGTAAATCGGACAAATAATTACAGTAATAGCTAAACATCGTCCCGAAAATTACACGTATATACACAACAACATAATTTTACTCCAAGAACACCCCCAAAAAAACGTTTGAGCCAATTCGGAGAAAGTGTAACAACAAAGACACACAAAAGTCTCGAGCATCTCTTACCTAGTGACTAGGGATATGTGTGAGAGATGTGTGGCTTTTCGAGGATGTGCATCACCACTTTCTCGTAATCAACTCAAATTTTTTTGTCAACATGATACACCAAAAGGTGGTGTCCATGCAAGTTTTTAGATTTTTTAACCTTCATTTTGGTATTTTAACATTTTTTATTGAGTAATTGAACAAATAATTACAGTAATAGCCAAACATCGTCCCGAAAATTACACAGATACACACAACAACATAATTTTGCTCAAGAACAACCCAAAAAGTTTGAGCCAATTCGAGAGAAAGTGGAATGACAAAGACACACAAAAGCTTTGAGCATCTCTTACCTAGTGACTAGGGACATGTGTGAGAGATGTGTGGCTTTTTGAGGATGTGCATCACCACTTTCTCAGAATCAACTCAAATTTTTTTGTCAACATGCTACACCAAAATGTGGTGTCCATGCAAGTTTTTAGATTTTTTAACCTTTATTTTGGTATTTTAACATTTTTTATTGAGTAACTGAACAAATAATTACAAGAATAGCCAAACATCGTACGAAAATTACACAGATACATACAACAACATAATGTTGCTCCAAGAACACCCCAAAAAGTTTGAGCCAATTCTCTGAGAGAAAGTGGAATAATGACCCACACAAGCCTGAGCATCTCTTACCTAGTGACTAGGGACATGTGTCGAGATGTGTGGCTTTCTAAGGATGTGCATCACCACTTTCTCAGAATCAACTCAAATTTTTTTGTCAACATGCTACACCAAAAGGTGGTGTCCATGCAAGTTTTTAGATTTTGTAACCTTCATTTTGGTATTTTAATATTTTTTATTGAGTAAGCGAACAAATAATTACGGTAATAGCTAAACATCGTCCCGAAAATTACACAGATACACACAACAACATATTTTGGCTCCAACAACACCACCAAAAAAGTTTGACCCAATTTAGAGAAAGTGGAATAACAGCCCATCTTTTGGGGTTGACTCTATGACACGGTCCAATCATGGTGGGGCCCACGATTTAGTGAACCTAGCTTATGATTTCAAGTGCAAGTTTCTCGGTCTTTCACATCTCTCCCTATTCCGTCCCATCGGCTCCAGCTGCGCAGGCCGCCCACCTCGTTCTCGTCGCCTCCACCGCTTCCTCCGATCCATCCGCGGCGGGCGACATGAGCCGCTCCATGAGCCGCTCCATGAGCTTCGTCCCCGACTCCCCGTCCCCCCCTCCTTCCCCTTTTTTTCGTCGGTCGGCGGTGTTTCGACCCATGGAGTGCCGCGCCACTTTCGACCAAAGAATCGCGCGCCGATGGGATGGGAAGAACGCTTCGACGACCAGAGGACGACGACAGCGCCGCCATGGCGCCGGTGGCGCATTCCGCCCGAGTTGCTAGAAGGATTCCCAATCTGCCTCCCGGCTTCGAGCCACACGACGCGGTTCATCTTCCCGACGAGCAAGTTAGAGGGTTTTCTAGTGTCTTGTGCTAGTGTTCATGGTAGATTGGATTTTTGTTTGTTTTCTTGATTCTTACGTGCGAATGCATTCGGGAGGAAGAGGAACGGTCGCTCCACGACGCCACCCTAGGTTGCTTCCCATGGATCGGGTTAGGGCTAGAATTAAATGGGATTTTATATGTGCTATTTTTTTGTTGCACGGTGTCTTTGGCGATTGAATCAATTTTTTGATTTTCATTCATGTGCGTATATTAGCATCCGGCATGTGTATGATTGATTAGGAAAGTGCTTTATTAGCACTCGCTTCTATTTTGGATTTGGAGAGATAATAATGAGTTACAAAGATTAATTTTAATACCGACTATATATTGAATGAAATTGATTCTAAGTCCGATTTGAATTGATTGAGAGTTATTTAGCAATTGCAATCATGTTGAGAAATCATGTGTCAAAATGCTAGGAAAAATAATCAATGCCTAACAAAGCTTTATTGCACCATAAAGCGACTTTAGGTAAAATCTCATGGGGACAAAATTTGTTTTATTGTAACTAAAGCATATATGTTGACTAGTGACTCTGTTTCCCACCAACAAGAGATACCGATAGCACACATTGGGAGGGCTGTGATGATGATGCTCTTTGCTTATGTGAGTGGTAATTAATTGCTCTTGCTTGGGATCCCGGACTATATATAGTATGAAACTGTTTGACATTAATTTAACACTTCCAATCATCCATGTTTAATTATTTCATTGTTGTCTATATATAGTATGAAATTGTTTGACATTAGTTTAACACTTCCAATCATCCATGTTTAATTATAGTTTGATACAAGCCAAAAACGTCTAATAATTTGGGGATGATTTAGTATTAATTTACCACTTGCAATCAATTCTAATGTTGGCTTTTTTTTCTTAATGAAGGCTCCTAAACACGGTCGGTGTTTCAAATCGCTGATAAGATTATATTTCATAGCACAATGATCGAGGACAGCGACGAGGAGACGGGACAATATCCTATCCCGACGCCGCAGAGAGGTGATATATTGCTCCCCTAACTTAAGGAACAGAGGGAAGTGAAACCGCAATGGATGAGGGGATGAAGGACTGAGGAGAAGAAATTGGATCATGTGTTGTGGAAAATGAATTTGGTCTTTGTTTGTGTTGGAATTGCTGTACTTAGTGTTGTAGTGAAGTACCCGATGTAATGATGTTGTGTAACAATTATCGAGCAACAGTTATGTGTTTTATAAGGATATATATAATCCGGTTCAATCGATAGAGTGATGAAAAGAAAACTCTTGAAATTATGTGAATTCTATTCTTGTTCAAAGGTTCGGTGTCAATCCACTTGACACCACACAAAAAAAAAAAGATAATGAATAAAGCGTATGTGAATTCCATACATTCTATGTTCACACCCAAACAAATTCGTATATAAAGTTATCAAACAAAAAAGTCATCATCTCGTCCTTCTACCCCAGCAACAATTGGTGCAACAACTCCATCCTCAATGTACGCGTCATCTGAGTCATCTTCGTCGTCATCAAAGGGCACATGGTCTGGTTCATCAACCCGCTTGGGCACGCTTTTTGAGCAATAACGAGAGACATCCCGGATGTGCCTTCCTTGTCCGATCTTGTCCAATTTGTCAAAATCTCTATTTGTCCACGAGGTAAATCCATGTCTTGGGTGCCCACATCAATTGAGTCCTCCGGTTCTAGTTCGAGGCATGGCAAACAAGTTCCTTGGTTTCATTGCAATAACTGCTTTGCTCCATCCAAAGGTTTGTTTACGGATCCACATAAAACACTGTTATGCCCGTGTCGCTAGAATATAGGGTTCATTCATATACTGCCGAGTAGTATTGATATCAATAACCCCAAACTTATCCTTGTTGTATCCTTTGTTTCTGTTGGTAGTGGAAGCAGGCACATCATACCAGTCACACTGGAACAAAATAACTTCTTTTTGTCTAGGGAATTCTAGTGAGATGATTCTTTTAATCACCCCATACCACCACATGTTTTTACTCTGATGGTCACCCTTGACAAGCACGCCACAGTTCTGTGAAACGAGGCTTTTCTCAATGTCAGCTGTTCGAAATAGCCAATTATTGATGCTGCATCTATGCATTGTACGAGCTCGACTCTCTGTCCAATCAGCAAGTGCAAACATATCTTCATCTACTTCCCCTTTGGCATATTGTTCCACGACCCGCCCTCGAACCATCTTATAAATTGTTGCTCATGTCGCTTTTCAAGATTTCTTTCACCAAATTTCTCCTTGGATCTTCCTTGTGCTTCTTTTGCATAGGAAAGTATATCAATGTTAGTTTAAAATATAAAATTTAAAAATAATGATGTATATAATAATGTAACTTACTCGACCCATGGTTTAGCTTCATCACAATTATTAATCATGTAGTGCTTCATCTTATGCATCTCATCTCTTGTAAGCATATAGGCGATCTGTCCTCTCCTCTTGTAGTCCATTGGAGCAAATATGCTCAAACCGGATGGTGGCTCATTCACGCGTGGTATTTTCATGACGATCCGCATGATTCGGTTTGCTATCCATGTCCAAGAATCTAGAACAAAATGTAAGGCACTCCTCGAGTATGTATCCCTCGGCTATTGAGCCTTCAGGGTATGCCTTGTTCCTCACATAATTTTTCACGATGCGTAGGTACCGCTCCCACGGGTACATCCACCTATAACACACCACGGGCCCTCAAGTATAGCCTCATCAGCCAAATGAATAGGTAAATGCATCATGATATCAAAAATGATGGTGGGAATAGCATCTCAAGTCAACAAAGAGCATCCGTGATTGAAATACTAAGTTTGACCAGGTCCGCTTCCACCGGCTCCTTGGAACATAGTGCATCGAAGAAATTACTAAAATTTGGATCAATGCAACAACAACTTGTTCGGCAAAATCCTCTACACTATTAAGGGTAACAGGTTTACGTAGAATCAGATGGTAATCATGAGATTTCAAGCCAAAAACCTTACGTGCTTTTAAGTCAACACATCTTCTTATATTGGAGGATACCCCATCGGGCATTTTCACTCCATACGTAAATTTGCACAAAACATCCTTTTCGTTCTCATCTAACTTGTACAAGGTTTGGTGGCAAGGTATACTTATCTTTCTTAATCACGGTGCTGATCCGGTCGTATCCTAGATGCCGCATGTCAAGCCGAGCGTTCTCCCCGTCCTTACATTTACCTTCCAATTCAAGCGAGTGCCTAATATGGACTCACATATATTTTCTCAATGTGCATGATGTCCAAATTATGCACGATGAGCAAAAGAAGACCAGTATGGGAGCTCAAAAAAAATACTCTTCTTCCTCCGGTTATTGCCATCCGTCATCATCATCACGCTTCTTTTTTTTTGTCGTCTTTCCAAATCTCACTTGTTCAAAACTTTCATCTTTGCTCAAGTACACGTGCACCGGTCGGTGATACTGGTGCCTCCACAGTTTCGACCATGTTGTTGAAGCTGGCCGTGTTCTTGCGCCATTCATGGTCCATTGGCAAAAACGTCGAGATCCCGTGTAGCGGTGCTTTCTCCCATGTTTTAACCACAAATACTCGGTGTCTTTGTGGCAATATGGGCATGCAAACTTTCCTTTTGTGCTCCAACGAGAAAAGCATGGCATATCTTTGGGAAGTCATTAATTGTCCAAAGTAGAATAGCATGTAATGGAAAGTTCTTCTTAGTTTGTGCATCCCATGTTTTTACACCGTTCTTCCAAAGCTCCTTGAGCTCCAATATAAGGGGCTTCAAATATACATCAATATCGTTTCGGGAGATTTTGGACCAGGTATCAACATTGACAACATCAGTTAGATTGTTTTTGACACAACCAAGGAGGCAAATTGTAGGGTATTAGGACAACCTGGCCATATGGGTATGTCGTATTTTGCATCCCAAAGGGATTGAAGCCATCGAAGCAAGACCCGGCTGATATTACGAGCTTCTTACGCAAACCAGCCATATTTGTTATCCACGTGCTTCCATGCCTTTGAGTCATTTGGGTGATGCATTTTTCCATCATTTACCAATTCTTTCTTATGCCTTTACCAAGTCCATCGATGTGCGCCCGACATATACATTCTTTTACCGTAGGAATAAGAGGAAAGTAGCGTAGAATCTTCTTTGGAAAGCCGCCGATATTTAGCACCATCGGTCCGTGCTCTCGACATGTTTCCACCTAGACTCTTTACATATGGGATAATTATGCAGATTTGCGTGCTCATCAAAAAATAACACACAATCATTCGACATGCGTGTATCTTGATGTAGTCAATCCTAGCCCTCGAACCACCTTTTGCACTTTGTCCAACGAGTCGGGGATACAATGGCCTTCGGGGAGAACCTTTGAGAGCAGTTAAGTATGGCCTCCAAACATGCGTTACTAATACCATACAAGCACTTTATCTCGAAAAAGTTGCACGATAAAAGAAACCTTTGTTGCCGATTTGCATCACGGATACAATTCCTTCTTTGCCTCCTCTAATAATTTCAAAAATATCTCACTTTTGCTTATTTTGTTTTGTCATCTATGATTTTTCCATGTATGGAGCCACCGATAATGTTTCTAATCATAGTATTAGTGGCGGCGGGGTGATCACTTGGATCTTCTTCATCGTCTTCTCCAAAATAAGGTGGTGTGGCGACCGTTGTCACCAACATCGGCATCATCGATAGGTTGTGCATGATCTTGAGGTTACGTTATACCCGGTACCACCACGATCGGTGATGAAGAAGTTTGGCCTTCTTCGAACTCATTGATGAAACAATCGACAAACCCACTTTTTACTAAGTGAAGTTGAATCTGAAACCTATCATTATATCTTGTATTGCATTGACATGTACCACATGGGCACACAAGAGACAATCCAATAGGTCTAGATGATGATGAGGTATACTTATCAATCAAGTTCTGAAATTATCCTTCCACTCTTCGATTGTCGAGGCAAGCGCATCCAACTCCTATCTTCGGTGTGATGCGGACATTGATCTGCGACCCCAAGAACATAATGAGCAAATAATCATGATCTATACCTAGCGTATGCCCATATATATATATCGCGGGGGATATCGATATAGCTACGTTACCTTTGCCGCGGGAGGCCCGTACGGTAAGCGAGGGACGCGCCCGCGCATAAAGGGTGGATCGGCGGAATGCGGGGACGTCGGCGATCGACCGGGATCGAGCGTAGAGTCCCCCCAGTATTCAAGCGTCTACTAGGATCGTTTAGTGGGCTCTTTTAGTTAATTGGGGTGCTGGCCAGCTCAAAGCGTGGCGATAAACAAATTTAAGTGCAACCAAGTAAAGTTCATTGCAATAGGTGTGTATAAGTTGCAACGCCAAAATGGATAGTATTACAACCATACCAAATGGTGGCAATACATACATGTTATTGCATCTTGTGGCAACAAAGGATGCAATAGCCACCTATCTATTGCCACGAGGTGCAAAACAATATTGCAACCCAAATAAGTGGTTGTGATCTTGCCGTTCATAAGCAACCAACGCTAGTATGGATGCCATAGTTCATTTTATTGCAACACATGATATGCTAATGCAACATAAAAATTGTTGTTGCAATACTTTCCACCAATTTCCATAGAAATCCTTAAAATGGGTGCAACAAACGCCATCATTTTGCAACCAAAAAAAAAATATCGCAACACAATTTTTGTGTGGCAATATGGACACATATTACTACCCGATTTCACTGGTTGGGTGCCATAGTACCCCCTATTGCACCCAAATGAGTGGTGTTGTCTAAGTGTCTAGTTGCGAGTTGATCGGAAACTTCGTGAGTGTGTGTACCCATACACAAGTCTCTGGGGGCACTACACGACAATGGAGCTCTCAAAACATTTTATTTTACCCCCTAGACCAGCGTTTGCCCGATCATGCTCTCCCAACTCACATCATTTACCTTGGGCGTAGAGGCATTGAACATCATTTACAGGGCGTAGAGGTATTTCGATCCATACATGACCACTCAAGTGAGTAGCCCCCGTACTCTGCGCCGCACGGCAACCCAGCACAAACAACGAAATATGATGCAATACCCCTTCCAAGTTAGTAAAGCCACCTGATAGTCCTTAATTGGGCATAGAGGGTATGACTATGGCACACTAAATTTTAAAACTCATAAGTTTGAAATACCTATATATATAACTATTAGTTGGCAATAGTTTTGTAAACTCAAAACTTTTGTTTTCAAATACACTTGTGAACAGTAATATCTTGAACCTTGCTCCGATGCAATTTGTGATGAGCCGACCAATTTATAAGAAATCAAGTATAATTCGCAATTACCGATGCAATCGCGGTCTACACTTGAGTCCATATAAACCCGGTATTCCGGAAATCTCAAAGGATTTCAAATTTTCAACGATAATCGGCAAGGACCGTCGTCGCCATCGTCGGTTCGGTTCTAGGCTATCGTCGGAGGCCGGGAGCCCTCGCCCACGATCATCGCGAGGCTGCCCTTGTCGACGGCAGCGGCTTCACACTCATTGAGGCGGCGTGGGCCGCACGCGCCCCCGCATGAAATCCTCGTCGGCTGGCGTCTGTGCCGCCGTCCTTCCGGGCTCGCTTCAAGCGCCTTGTGGCGATCACGTCGCCGTTCGTTGCTCCTCGGTCAGCGCCTCTTACGCGCCGGACGCGAGACATCGGGCGAGGAGCTAAGCATGCTAATCGGCGCGCCCACAGTACCCCTCCTCGGGTTATGCACGGCCCCAACGCTACGCCCCGAGGAGCCTCATCACGGTGCCCGACGCTGCGCCGATGATGTCGATGTCCGAGGCGGTGGCCTGGATGCTCCAAGGGCCGGGTGAAGATCTCTAGATTGGTTTTGGCTAACTAGTGACATCCTTAGGACTAATCTCTCTATGCTAAGTGTTGATTTAGTTGGAGATTGGTCAAGCCAAGGTTGGTGCATGATGGTCATGGTGGATGGATCGAGATGATTCAAATGATGATTAAGTGCATGACTTGGAGTGGATCGAAGATCAAAAATGGGCTCAAGGCAAAGGTATATCATAGGGCCATTTGATTTTACACTCAAGACACCATAGAGGGTGTGAGTGATTATAGGATTGATAAGCCGTACTATAAAGAGGGGAAAACTATCGTACATATCGATCCTCATGTGCCTCTAGGTTCAAAATCATTTGCATGCATTCTAACCTAGAGAGCTAACTCAGGTACTTGATGGAAAATGTTTTCAAAATGCTAACACATGGTGTCGGGGTGTTCTTTGGCGTGTCGGCAACAAGAATCAAGTGACGGAAGTCGGTTTGGAGCAAAGGCGAAGAAAGCGGCAACACAACGACGAATTTCCGCGGCGCTTCGAGGCGGCGGGGCGGTGGCCGGACCGTGGCCAGGAAGCATGCAGATCCCGACCCGGGCGGCTCCGTGAGTGGTTCGGTCAGAATTTCTGAGCATGTTTTTGAGGTCTCGGCCGAGATTGACGGGGGCCGCATGCACGGGAAGCATGGCCGGACGCATGATTCCACGGCGGGACGCTTATGCGAAGGGGTTTTATTTTTGGCTGGTTGGGTTTTGTCGGTTCGACCGGACTCATGCATGAGTCCGGTCGGTGCGCAGAATTGCTTGTTCCTCCCCAGCGGCTCCATTTTTAGGTGGAGCCTATTTATACCCCTTTGGCCGGCCATGGGAGGTCTCTTGGACATTTTGAAATCATTCCTAACACCTTTAGAGCTGAGCACTCATCCTCCTCCTCACTCTTTTGCTTGAGAGCATCCATTCTAGTGAGTTGAGGTGATTCAAGTGCACTTGCTTTGATCTTTGCATCTAGTGGCACTTGTGGATCGTTGTGAGCCGGTGGTTTTCTTGTTGCTCTTGGAGAGCACCACTCCTAGCCCGGCTTGGTGATTGGTGGAGGCGTTGGCAAGAGAAGGTGAATGTTCTTGGCCACCTCCGGTGATTTGTGAGAGGGTCACACACTCCTCGTCGGGAAGACAAAGTGTGAGTAATCTATTGCTTTCGTGTCTTGGGTACCTCTCATTTGCTTTGGGTTCAAGAAGCCTAAAAGGCATTTGGCTTGGAGTGAGCTCCACCTTGACCCCTGCGTGAGAAGGTCGACAATGGAGATTAGCTTGAGGGTGCTCAAGTGAACTTCGGGTTAAATCTCGTGTCTCCATTTGTCTCTCGATGATTGGCTTCCGAATTGATTTATCATATTATTTTATCCTTGGTGATTGGATTGACTAACCTCGACATTTGTGGTATATCACCTCTACACTCTAGCATTACTTTCATATATCTTGTGCTAGTGTAGTTTGAGTAGACTTGCTTAGTTGCTAGAGTAATTAGCTTGTTCATCTAGTGGTAAAGTAGTGACTTAGCCCTTGTGTGTGAATTAGAGACTATAGCAACTAGAATTGTCAATAGGAGGCTTGCCGACAAGTAAAACTAGAGCAAGCGCATTTACGCTTTGTTATTTACTAACAAGTTGCTCTAGTGATTTTGTAGAATTTTTATTAGGCTATTCACCCCCTCTAGCCATTTAGGACCTTTCACGGGCGGGCCACTTTCTTCGTCGGGCAAATCTATGTTCGGCCCCATCGGCGTCAGTCTTGCCGGTACGGAGGAGGGTCCCCCCCATCCCATCCCAGCGCCATCGTTGGTGGTCAACATTGGC
>JADLZK010006697.1:0-71458 GCA_015847255.1 Hyparrhenia diplandra
GTTCCTGCACCTAATTATAGTAATTAAGGGTAGATTAGTACTTTCCATCACAGCTTCTAATCACAGCTTCTCTGTTGAAGCCACGAACTCCCGTCTCCCCGTACGGTTCCCTCGCCGCCCTCGCATCACCGGCCTCGCCCTTCCCCATCGCCGTGGTTCCACAATCCCTCCGCCCATCTCTCCCATCAATCCTCCTCCCACCCCGATTGCCGGCAGCTGGGGGCTTACGTGGTCGCCGCCCGCGTTCCAAGTTGCAGCGCCCGCGGTTTGCCATGTCCCGTGAGAGAGGTTAGGCGGCGGGTTCTTCTCGCCGATGGCCCCTGCGCAGCCTGGCTATGAGTACTCCGGTCGACGAACTGAAACAGCGGGGGGTGAAATCTGATCTGCAAGTGGCTTGTGCACTTGTTCTTGTCACGGAGCGGGGGAGGGGTGCGCTGCGGTGCTCGATCGTCCGGGTATGATATCTCTGCCTTTTGCCTGCTCTCCATCTACATCTAGTGCCAATCACCAAATTCATGTTCCATCTTTTGGGAAATAGGTAGAATCGTGAAAACGTATCAATTTTATGGATCTTCCTGTGGAATGTTTCCTGTCAGTATTCTAAAAATCCAATCCTGTAAGCAATATTTCAGTCTAGAAAATTCAGGGAGTAAACCAGCCAGTTTAATAGGGAGAAACCTGGCTATTTCTGGTTCTTGCTATCATCAGTACCTTCAGACCATCGCATGTTGTTTAGCCTCATATAAACCAAAAGGAGTAGGAGGATTATAACAGACGTGATTTTCCATCTGCTACCATTTGGAACAGTCTGATTCTGTGTGGCAGAACCTCAAATTTAGCTTGGGGCATCCAGCTATTAGTAATATGCTTTCTTCTACTTTGAACGCTGGTCCTCAGCATAAGAATTCCACCAAGGATCACATAATCACATGGCAAGCAGGTACCATGTTTAAAACCAAGATTGCCAGCCTTCAGTGACATAAGCATTACTTAGGATCTTGCATTGTTTAATTATTCCAAATCTTTACCGAGTTTAACTATCCTTGCACTAGTTCTATCTGATTTGTGTTGAGGCTGAAAAACTCGAGAGCGTGTGTTGTCATCAGCTTCGGCTCTGTACTGTGAGTTGGGAGTTAAAAATAACAGCACAAAATTGTTTACTTCTTTTAAGCTTAAACAACATAGCCTTTTTTTCCTTGCAACATAATGGTGCATTCTAAGCAGCATAATGATGCCTAGAAATCCTGAGGTATTAAATAGGTTTAGACACATCTCTTAAAACTTTAGAGCTTGCCTAGGATTCCAAGCTTATGTTGTTCAGCTGTGGCATGAATCTGTAGCTCAGTTTCTCGTCCTGGTTCTGTGGTAGTATTTGATGATCAAACCCTGTCTAAGCTCCAAGTCCCAGTTCTAAACATTTTTGCAGAACTGATATTTTCTCAGAAATGGCACTACAACTTTGTCTTCGGTTGATATTAGTTGTCTTTAGGACTGAACATCTATCTTTCAAAACTGAACTAAAGTTGACATTTAAATTTGGGGCTGTTCATTTGGTGGTCAGATATAATTTTTTGGCAAAATGCTTTTAGGTACTACAATTTTTTTTGTGTGTGTGGCAACACTTATCAGACCTACATGTATGATGCAGGACAAAATGGTTGATCTGAGTGAAGAGGCTCTACTGGATTATCATCAAATTGTCAACAAGTTGTTCCGTAGTGAGGAAGAAGGCTATGTGTTCTACAACAGCTACGCATTTGACAGAGGGTTTTCCGTGAGGAGATGCTATGTGGAAAAGAGACACGACAACTAAGGAAATATGTCTAAGGAAATTTGTGCAGCCGCCAGGTTCCGTGATGATAGGCACATGGATAAAGCGATTAAGAAGAGGAAGCCACGGAATTTGAGTCGCTGTGGGTGTACAGCCAAAATGGTGATTAAACTGAATAAGGAGACGGGTCAGTGGTATGTCAAGGATTTCATTGATGAACACAACCATCCATTGGCCTCACCAGATTTAGTGTGTTGCTGCGGTCTCCGCAGGAAGTAGTGATGAGCAGAAAGCTGACATCATTGAGATGGAGATCGCGGGAGTTTGTAAGCACCAAATCATGAATATACTGGAAATGCAATATGGTGGATACGATAAGGTTGGATGTACATCGAGGGATCTATATAACTTTTGCTATCGATACAAGATAAAGGCAATAGAAAGAGGCGATGTGAAAGCAGCTTATTCGTCACATGAAGCATAATCGTGAGGAGGATTCTGATTTCTTCTTTAGATATGTTCTTGATGAGGAGGGGCATCTAAAGCACTTGTTCTCGTCTGATACTCAGTCTCGTCTTGACTATGCAGCATTTGGTGATGTTCTTGTTTTTGATAGCACATACGGACAAATCGATACAATTTGCCTTTTCGTGCCTTTTGTTGGGTTGAATCACCATCGAGCACAGTTGTGTTTGGTTGTGGCCTCATATCCGATGAAACAAGTGAGTCGTGACGAAGTGGTCATTGCAAACATTCCTCACTGCCATGGCTCGAAGCATCCAATATCCGTGATCGCGAGGCCGGTGACCTAGCAATGCAGAAAGCTATCGTAATTATATTGCCTCATTCCAACCATCGGCCAGGCGTATGGCATATAGAGCAGAATGTAACGCAAGAATTTGCATAATTCTAAGATCAGTGAAGAGTTTAGAAAATTTATATACGATCGGTGTTCCATAGAAGAGATTGAGAGGAAATGGGACAGTTTCTTGGAAAAGCACAAAATTTCAGCTAAGCACGAGTGGTTGTATCGGATGTCTGAGATGAGGAACCCGTGGTGTGCTTTGCATATCAGGTGAGCCGATGTTTCTTAGGCCTGAGGAGCAACCAACGCGGTGAGAGTCTTAATTCCAAACTGCATAAACATCTAGATAGGAAGATGACACGTTAGATATGTATGAACACTATGAGCATTGCTTGAACAATCTGGCGTCGAAATGAGGCGTATCTAGATGCTCCGGCAACTAATTCTGATTCCTTCACGGAAAAGCTTGCTGATCCTATGGAGAAACATGCTGCTAGTGTTTTTACACCTAAAGTGTTTGCATTGGTGAAGGAAAAAATGGTTTCGATAGGTAAATTATGTTATATGGGACATTAAAGATGGATATGATTTCACGACATATGTCATTGGTGTGAAGAACAGAAGGGAGTGCAAGTTCGAGGTTCAATGTGAAATCGGCGATGAGTCAATATTAAAGATGATTTGGTGCTCTTGTCGTAAGATGGAACGCGATGGCATTCCTTGTGGTCACATCTTACGTGTCTTGAAAGTATTGCATGTAGAAACAATTCCAAGTTGTTGTGTGCTCAAGAGGTGGACCGTGGCGGCAAAAGCTGGATTTCCTCGATACGGAAAACAGCATGTACGATACTTCTCGAAGCCTAGGTAAGTTTAAGTGGAGCTCCGCAATTTGAGTCGTGGAGGCATCTTTCAAAGCATCCTTGTCGGATGAAAGCTCATATTTGTACATGAAGCGTGTTCTGTGTGAAATAGTTGGCAGCGATGATGTTGGTAATGCCCAAGTAAACAATGAGAGCTATGGTCAGTGTTAGCGCAGAGACTTCGCATGCTGAGTTACCAAATGGGGCCATGGTTCTGGATCCTGTGCCCATAAAGCCTAAAGGTGCACCAAAAGAAAGGCAAACGAATTGAGGCATTTTTTGAGAAAAAAAACGACAAAATACTTGTAGCCAGTGTAAGCAGAAGGGGCACAACCGGCGTACATGCACCGAGCTAAAAAGAACAGGTATGGATATTTACAAAATTACCATCTATGTTGTTGTGTCCGCTTTTCTTATAAATCCAACATGAGATTTCATTTTTGGTTTGATAAATGATTTGTAGGAAACGATGGACCAGGTGCTGGAATGACGTATCACATACTGGGAGAGGAACACGTTAATGATAGGTAGGTTATTTTTGTCACTACGGAATTTAAAAACATGTTTGTCTTTACTAATTGTATTATGTTGTTGAAGGTGAATCTTGCAGTCGCTTTATCTTAATATTATTTAGAAGGGCAGACATATAGCATATTGTATGATGCAATATCCATAATTCACTAGTGATTGTTTGCCATACAGAGGAAGCTTTCTCTAACAAACATCTAATTAATTTCACTTTTTATCTGTGACCTGAGCTGAACAAGTGATGTGCCAACATAACACAAGTACATGCACTAAACTTGACATATATTGTTTGAAATTTGAACAATTTGTGAAATCAGATTGATAGCCTAACTCTAATACTATATTGCCACATGGATGTACCTTGATACAGAAGTGGTTTCTGAGGTGAACTAATGAAGTTATGACAATCAGAAATGGAAAGTGCTACAGAGAAAAAGGGGAATTCAAGTTCCAAGAAATACATGATTACTATCATCATGTGTGGCTTCAAGTGTTCTGGGGCCGACTGACGAAATGGAAATTGAAGGCGTGCTTTACCGTATATATTTAGCTTTGTGTGTTATTAGGTGTTTCTTTATTGTTAGTTGTAGCTTCGGAGTCTCTCATTCTGGAAGCTCAAGTCATTTCAGTTTTATCTTCACGCACAACTTTGTAAACTGGATCCCCTATCTTTTCTTACAGTTTCTCCTATGAATCTTTTTCCTTGTATTTTGCTGTTATCAACACTTTTCAATTTTTTTTATATAAAAGCCACGATTTTCCTCAGTTCAAAAATGGCATTATGTACAGATGTGTTGAGATATAAAATCGTAAGCTCTTCTGTTACATTATATAATGAAGCATGTTTTGTTACTACAACATGTTATTAAAAAAAGTTTAAGTATCTGTATGCATGTTTACATGGTTTGCTTGAGTGGTTTTGGTGGAGGACCCCACGTCTTCAGCTCCCTAGAGCGCTCGGTTCAAAACCCGCATCTGCCATTTTATTTTTTTTTTTTTTTTTTTGAATTACCGTGGTAGCAAATCTCTAATAATATGTGGATTTAGTTAAAAAAAAAACAAAAACTTGAAGGATCTGGGCCGTGACCGTGCACATGCAGCTCTACAAAGTACTTGAATAGATTATCACATCCGGTAGATAGCAGGTATTGTTCTTCAAAAAAAAAAAGTAGCAGGTATTGTGACCACTTAAACATGTTGAATTCATTACCATCGTTAAGCTAGTTGGGCCGAGTGGTTTACAAGAGAAGATGCAAGATCATCCGCACCTAGCACATGGGTTCGAATCCATGTCTCCATTTTTAAGTTTTTAATTTAATATTTTTGCACTCTATATTTTGCAACTTATCTTTACCTTCATATTCCTTTTTTTTTTTTTTTTTTGCCTCCTATATTTAGTTTTCTGCAAGTTTAACCTTTATAGCATGTTTATGGACCCTTGTGTGAATTTACGGAATTTTTCCGACTCCATTTAGATATTATTAGAATTATTTGATGAATTAGCCCGTAATAAACTGTAATAATATGTAGACTTGGTCAAAAATCTACAAACTTGCATGACATCATGATTGACATGTACGATCACTCCAAAAAAAAATTTATAAGGTTTCAGCAATGTAGCGTTGCACATTGTTCACGGATGGTTATGTTCGCTCCATTGATAATGTGACATTGTGAGAGATGCAACTATTTATGATGGATGTGTAGTCTAACCTCATTGAAATCGCTTGAAACTTTTTTACGGCATGCTTATGGACCTAAAATATGTTGTTGTGTCAATTTACGGAATTTTCTGACTTGATTTAGATATTATTAGAATTATTTGTCTTAATTAGCACGTAATAAACTGTAATAATATGTAGACTTGGTCAAAAAAATCTACAAACTTGCAGGACGTCATGATTTTCATGTACGATCACTCCAAAAAATTTTCATAAGGTTTCAGCAATGTAGCGTTGCACATTGTTCACAGATGGTCATGGCGCCTCCATTGATAATGTGACTTTGGGAGAGATGCGACTATCTCGTGATGGGTGTGTAGTCTAACTTCATTGAAATCGTTTGAAACTTTTTACGGCATGCTTATGGTCCTAAAATATGTTGTTGTGTAAATTTACGGAATTTTCCGACTCCATTTAGATATTATTAGAATTATTTGATGAATTATCACGTAATAAATTGTAATAATATGTAGACAAGGTAAGAAAATCTACAAACCTGCATGACATCATGATTGACATGTACGATCACTCCAAAAAATTTCATAAGGTTTCAGCAATGTAGCGTTGCACATTGTTCCACAGATGGTTATGTTCGCTCCATTGATAATGTGACATTGTGAGAGATGCAACTATTTGTGATGGGTGTGTAGTCTAACTTCATTGAAATCGCTTGAAACTTGTACGTCATGCTTATGGACCTAAAATATGTTGTTGTGTTAATTTACGGAATTTTCGGACTTGATTTAGATATTATTAGAATTATTTGTCGAATTAGCCCGTAATAAACTGTAATAATATGTAGACTTGGTCAAAAAATCTACAAACTTGCAGGGCATCATGATTTTCATGTGCAATCACTAAAAAAATCATAAGGTTTCAGCAAAGTTTTTTTGCACTATGTTCACACATGGTGATCCTATTCCCACACTAATACATGTGACCGTAGCTGTTGTAAACGTGTTGTTATTATACGCCTGCACGCCTGTACTGCCCTGGGCTCACCAAAATTTCTTCCCTCCTCAAACCGCTCGCTCCGAACGTCCCGCGCTAACCCGGGCACGGCAAAGTTGGACTCCGTGGAACCGACACCCGTGCCCACGACGCCCACTCTCTCAACTCGCTCCGCACTCGTCCGCGCGGCCATCCTCGTAGTTGGCTGCAGCCCGCACGACTACTGCTCAGGTGGTGGTGGTTCTCTCTCGTCTGCCGGCGCCGACGGCATACGTGCATCCTCATCGTGCTGCCTCCGCCGTCCGTGCCGCGTCGTGCTCGTACGACGTCTCGCTGTGCCTCAGCCCGCACGACTATTGCTGAGGTGCCGGCGGTTCTCTCAGGTGACGCCGTCGGAGCCGCTGACGCCATTGGGGCATCGGAGCGGAGGACGAGGACCGGACGACCACATCTACGTCGCTGCGCGCCCGCTGCACCGATAACCCTCCAAGTTCGACACCCACAGTGAGCACCATGCCAAACTTCTATGCCCATCGTTGTAGTCACAACACGAGCACATCGTCGCCGCGTTCCCGCGCTTGGGGATGCCATGGCTAACCTCTGATCGATGCTCCTAGGCACGTAACTCTCACCTGCACACCTAGCCTTAGCCGTTCGGAACACGCGCACCACGCCACACGGCCGTCGCGCCGCGAAAGCACGGCCATGGCACGACCGTTCTGCCCGCACGGGCACCCCGCCTGTCGAGGGTGCGGCCTGTTCCCCGAGCGCCGCAGCGCTCAACGCCGGCGAAGTCGCGATGCCGGCGAGCAGCAAAGCAAGCAGCCTCGCCGTGGGGTGCCTATTTTGATCTTGTTAGCCTGATGCCGCAAAAGCTAGTTTATTGAACGTCAGCATGATTTCACATTTCATGTGACATGAGTGTAGTTCGAAACTACTACCCAGCGATTTTCCAGGCATGAAATCGTTCCTCTATATAGGAAGCACATACGTCCTTCGCTATAAGTATAAGTATTTGCTGTGGTTGTCAGGCCATGGCCCCATGCTAAACATTAACCGAGATGGGAAACAGTAAATTACTGATCGTATTGCTTGAACATTCTTGAAGTAAAAGAAGATGGCATGACTTAAAGGAATGATCTTAAATTACTGATCTTATTGCCTACAAACTCGCAATGTTCAGAGCCATTTGAAGTAAAGTCAGAGAAATAAAAAGAGCAGACACATAGTTGTTGTCACGGATACATATTCAAATAAGGGTACATGTCCAGTGCCAATGTGTACTTAAGAAACTGACTCCATTCTCGTGGCTGAAGTCTGACCAACTGAAGGAGTTGCTACCTTGGTCTGAAGGCAGGTTCACAAAAGGTTCAGCATTTGAGCAACCAGCATGTCTTTACCTATTGTACACCATATATTCACCTGATCAAACACATCAGTCTGCACATTTTAGAGATTGCATGTTAGATATGAAAGAAACTAGAAGGAACTGTTGCTGCCAAAGTCACAGTAATTCACTACAAGGACCTGCACATTTGCAACAGCAGTGTGTATTGTCCTGATTGAAATCAAGCATGATAAAAAAAAATGCCAACTTATAAGATTCATCTCTAACTTATTATATACCTCTACATTTGTCGACCCGCTCCATCTGCTGTTCCTGATAACCAACTTCATTCATTTGCAGAACTTTTAAATATCACCTGATAACAATCATACAACATGCATTTTTTTAAAACAGATAATACAAGCAAATAATCAGAAAAGTTGTCAATAATTACTAGTATTGGTTTTCAGAGTAACTCTTCATTCCATCAGTGTGTTCATATGCATCCTATATGACTACTTCTAGTTTTCAATAATTATGTTTTATTATTGACCTCAACATTTGCAACAGCAGGGTGTGTTCTCAAGATTGAAATCAAGCATCGAAGAAAAAAATGACCTCTAAAGCGTAAGGCGAACGGCGATGGCGACACCAGCGCGTCTAAGCGAGTACAGCATCAGAATGCAGCCCGGTCCCCATCCGAAAAGGCCACTATTCAAGCTGAAACAGAAGCACAGGTATATGTTGCATTCCGAACACTTTAAAAAATGTGATCTCCTAAGTATAATGCACTGACTATATGTAATCGCAGATCCTGAATTCTAAGTGCCCACAAATGAAGATTATTTGTTCACCCACTAGATACGCCCCGATCATCCAAGCCCTATCTACTGCACACAAAGAAGCCATTACGAAAATTGGTTTCGGAGGCATGCTCCACATGAAGAACATCACTATTCGCCGTACCATGCTGCTGAGCCTTGTGGACAGGTATAACATGGACATTCAA
The DNA here is from genome assembly GCA_015847255.1 of Hyparrhenia diplandra. Lineage (NCBI taxonomy): Eukaryota > Viridiplantae > Streptophyta > Magnoliopsida > Poales > Poaceae > Hyparrhenia > Hyparrhenia diplandra. The sequence continues at coordinate 8,973 of JADLZK010006697.1, forward strand.
AAATTTTTGCTCGCTGGTACTCACCTTCCTATGACTCTAGCAGATGTATACCACATCATGGGTCTTCGGATAGATGGTGATGAAATAGTAGTCCATGACAAGACACAAATCAATTCAGCATTATTACATGCATACAAAAGCCAATCCCCGGGCGAGAATCAGATTACTTTTAAGGCTCTTGAGCACAATATTGCTATGTCGGAAAACCCTGATGATCACTTCATACGCCAATTTGTTCTGTACACAATCGGATGCATTTTGGCACCTAATACGAAATCTCATGTCCATTCTAAATATTTGGCACTAGTTGAAAAAGTGGAAGACATTCCAAAATTTAACTGGGGCCAGTTCACTTTGAGTTATCTATTGAGCAGCTTAGAAAGATTCAAAAAAAGGAGAGATACAAAATCTTCAGGGCAATTTGGCTCTCCTTCAAGTAAGTGCTACTTCTCTATGTGAAACCATACAAACTATGTTTATGTGTAAACAATATATGCATCACATGTCTCACTATGTTCATCTATTTGATTATTAGTACTGGTATTGGGAGCATGTCCATGCTTATAGCAAGCACCATATTTCCTACTTACCTATGCCGCATCCGCTGATGGATCGATGGGATGAAACTAAAGCAGATCTTAGAATGGAAGCTTGTGACGCTGACAGCATCGATGGGGAGTGGTAAATCAATGCAGCTATTGCTTATGCTTCCATCTATATATTACTACAACTTATATATGATTACTAATGCAAGGTTATCGAAAGTGCCTTTCTTCACCGATCCCTACTGGACACACTTCAAGTTATGATGCACCGATAATAGGACAAGGAGGAATACAGTCTGAGAGGGGCATCCATCATGATCAAGAAGGAACAGAACCTACTAAAAGGGGCGGCCATCTTGATCAAGATATGAGTAACCAACAAGTATGAATCAGCCATCTCACTACATCGTAACACTCTGGTTCTATCAAAATCAGTCATAATTCATTTGATAAATTTGTGTATGTTTGTCCCAGATGGCAACAATACTTGAAGCAATCACAAAAAGTCGGCTGTCAACGGAGCGTTTTGTTATGCAGATGGAAGAAAGAGTATGTTCCAAAATTATCAGTCTAAGAGAAGAGTTAGCTGATCGCAGATTGGATGTTGATCTGCGACCTAGGCTCTCTAAAATGGAAGCTGAGATTGGACAAATGAGTGTGGCTATGCAGGTTCAGCGTTCTACACATACTAAATTAACAAATATGACTGACAAAACTTACCAACACATATAAATTTATGCAGCAACTTCACTATGCATACGGGGACAAAAAATTCAGCAATGCATGGGCAACAACATGAACAGGTGATACTTACATGTCAAATTCGAGTGCAGCAACATCCTATATTCAGAAGTTTCACCATCTGAGGCAACCTTTTTTTTTTTTCAGAAATATGCACATCCAGGCAACACAAACACACCTCTTCAACAGCAAAAAGCCTTTACAAATTCCACTAGGACCTTCCCAGCTTCCCTGATGAAAGACAACACAACTTCGATGAGTACAATACGCCAGTGAAGGATTCTTTGAAATCCAACAAGTCACATAAACATGTACCTGCTCAGCAGCTAGCAGCCAAGAAACCAACACTGCCCCATCCATCCAAAAGCGTCTTGCCTGATATTCCAGAATGCAGTAAAATGTCAGAAACATTCAACACACCTCTTCAACAGCAAAAGCCTCTACAAATTCCACTAGGACCTTCCCAACTTCCCTGATGAAACACATCACAGCTTCGATGATTACAATACGCCAGTGAAGGATTCTTTGAAATCCAACAAGTCACAGAAACATGTACCTGCTCAGCAGACAGCAGCCAAGAAACCAACACTGTCCCATCCATCCAAAAATGTCCAGCCTGAAATTCCAGAATGCAGTAAAATGTCAGAAGCATTCAACAAGTTACATGCAGCCATTGAGGGGATACCTTCTACTGGAGGGAAGTCAATTCTAGCAACCAAAGAACTACTACGCAAGACCGGAGGCCGTGACATCTATGACCGAAGCGGTGCACAATATTTATTTTCTAGCGACAAGGAAAAAATTGATTCCACCGAATATCTAGGTAAGGATCTGGTTCATAATCATTTATAAATTGTAACCACAGCACAAATGTTAGGAAATTGACTAACTAAATCATTCGATATGTTTGACTAGCAGATTTTGACAATGACTACACCCTAACAACGGACGATGAAGATACAATACAATTTCTCAGGCATAGTTATGAATATGCTGTTGTGGTTGATATTGCACAAATTCCTTTGATTGTAAAATTCTTAAAGCCAAATGTCAATGGTGGATGGCTATATGACGATGTAAGTATGCTCGATGCCTTCATTTTTCTCGTGTGTACATTGTTTGCCACCTTGTCGCTAATATGTTTCCTTATCAAATTTTGCAGGTGATTAATGTTTACGCATACATCGCTAATGTAGAAAACAAGAAAACAGCGTTCATTTCCACCTTCCAAAGCCATGAGTTATCAGGCGAATATGGTGAATTCGATCCTACAAAAGAAAAGTCGTGGATCAAAAGTGTCGGTGAAAGATGTGTAAAAACGACAAATGGTTAGCGTTAATGCATCTACTGTTTTGTATACACATTTTCTAGCACCAAACACTCAACTTAGGGAGACCTAATATATATTCTTCCAATGCAAGATATTTGTCCCCATGAATGTCTGGGGATGCCACTGGACCTTATTAGTGCTGAATAAAAACTCAAGGAGGTCCAGATTCTGAACTCCCTCACAACTACACCTCATTTCGCAACGAGGAAATGGAAAATACTATGGTAAGTTGCAGCCTTTATCTTTTCTACTGCCTAATGAAAGAAAGCACAGATTATTCTATGAAATCAACCATCTGGTGTTAGGATAGTTCTAGAGCCCTAAGCATTCCTACTATTCCACCTTGGTCACAGGATCAAAACAGCCCTCATTAAATTATCTCCCAAGGCTCAAACGCTTTTAGTGAGGAGCATCAAAGTTTTTCCCTTCAAGCTTAATCTGTGCTAAAAACTCAGGAATGCTAATATACATAGACAGAGGGAATGGCTTAAACTTGTCTGAGATACCATCCAAATAGGACTTAACCAAACGCTTAAAGCATCCCAAGCATGCATTATGCAAGTTAGACTAGTGTCAAAACCATTCTTAAGTTCAAAAGATTATCAATCTATTCTATTGACCCCACCCCCACCCCCACCCACCCGGTACTGGAAGAAGACATCCATACACAGCAGTGGCTGATCTGTTTGAAAAGTAAAGAAAAGCAAACTTAACTGACAGCTGGACAAAAACAATAGCAATAGCAATACCTCAACTACAGGGACACCCATCAATCTTAACAGCCTCTTGCAATCATCACTGTGGTTTCTTGTAACCTGGAAAGGGATGGCAGAAATCATACATGCTCAGAATTACTCCACACGTTAACAAAAATTAGTACAAACACTCTCAAACTGCTTAATAGCCTTAAATTTTTTTTTGCTAAAAAGAGACTCAAACTCACAAATGTGATGCGAGATTAGAAGGATGCTTCATCTGATATGAATTCAAGAACACTCTTTATTGTTTATTTCTTTAAAGCTTCTTTAAACACTACAGGAGGCAGCGTCCTTTGCGAGTGCGCGCGCACTCGGCAAATGCTTAGAAGCACTCGGCGAAGGCCGCCGAGTGCCGCTCGGCGACCCGCTTTCGGCGAAGATTTACTCGGCGAAGCCATCTTCGCCGAAAGTGCCAAAAAAAGCGATCGGCGAAGAGTTCGCCGAGTGCCGTGTCAGCACTCGGCCGAACCCGGCGTCGACCCGTTAAATATCGAAGGGCTTTGCCGAGTGCCAAACGCCCGGCACTCGGCAAAGATTTGAATATTTTAAATCTTTGCCGAGTGCCGGATGTTGGCACTCGGCAAAGTATTTATTTTACGAAAAAACAAATGGACTTTGCCGAGTGCTTTGTACGGGAGGCACTCGGCAAAGTTATGGTCATTTTGCCGAGTGCCACCTTTTGCACTCGGCAACCCCGCCATTTTTCCGCAGGTTACCCATTTTTTTGCTGTTTTCTATTGCTTGTTGCTGCAAATCAACATATACATATACCATAAACATTCATATATACATCATAAACCACATAGATCACCGATTCACATATATAATCCACATATCTCACAAATTCACATATATAATCCACAAATACCACAAATTCACATATATAATCCACAAATACCACAAAATCCAACATGTCCAACAACCAAACGGAATCTAACATGTCCAACATCGAAACGAGATCCGTCCACGGTGCAACATATCCAACATCTAAAATAAATCCATCACCACCACCTCAACTTGGCCGCCCCGAACCGTGGCCTCCTGGTGCGAAGAGCCCTCACCTTGCCCCGGATACCACCCGTGCTGCGGCGCCCGACCGGTACGACCACCCGTGGTGTGGAGGGACGTGTGGAAGCCCGTAGTGTGGCTGCTCTTGGCGCCCGAGGAGGAACGCCACCTGGCCACGTGTACCGTGCGGTCGGGCCGACCGGGATAAATTTGGATGGGGTGGAGAAGGGCCACTGGAGGAGTCGGGTTCGAACCCGCCGACCGTGGCTGCACAAGTGTGAGGCGATCTCATTAGTACCGCAGTGAGCCGCACATGCCAAATAAATGAACAATAACATATACTCACGGAGTCCGTTCACGAGGAGGAACGGGAAGCGGGGTGGAGCGAACGGCGAGGGAGGCAACGGAGGCGGGGTCACACCCGGGATGCGGAGGCCGAAGTAGCTTCGCCACGTCCCGCACCGGGCGCACCGAGTGTTGCGTGATTGCCTCCAACTCCCGCCGATGGGCCTCTGCTGGGCCGCTGCTGGCCGCAAACTCTTGCGCTGGGCGCCGCTGGCCTCCGGCTCGCCATCCGGACCCGCAATATTACAACCGTAACATTGAAACAATGCATAGGTAGCGAAAATGTGTAAAACCGGTGAGCGACCGATGGCGAAGTTACGCATCGTCGCATGGAGCTCGACCGCCGAGGTGCTATGGGGATGTCGGTGGAGGTCGTGCTCGTGAGCGAATCACCCTCTCACATCCAGCAACAGGACGGGTCGATCGCGTTGTTGGCCATCCGAACCGGCCGTCTTTGCTTCCCTCCTCCCAACCTCATCACCGTGTGTGCGGTGGGGGGGCGTGGCTGGATCGGTCCTCCCCATAGCGCCGCTTGGCCGCCTCGGCGTCTTGGGTAAGCTTGGGGTAGACGCCGGGGCGTTCTTTATGCGCCTCGGGCCCCTTCGCCGGGTCATAGGCGTTGGCCGGGTCGAGTAGCCCCGCCGCCGTGAGTCAAGGCCCACCCCGCCGCGCACTCGCCGACCTCCCGGTTTTCATGCGAAGCCGATCGCGAGGAGAACACAGAGATGGTTAGAAGTGAAGAGATTTGAGCGCTTGAATAAAAATATCAACACAATCGTACCCATCTATCCATATACACCGGGAGGGGCACGCTGCCTTGGTGGTGTGGAGCGCCTTGCATCTCCAGGCGACACCTCCGACGGAGTCTCTTGTACGCGCACGCCCTCGCCCAAGAGCCACTTGTCCACAATGGCCTCCCGGCCAGTCCTTGTACTTGCCGCACCACTCCGGACACATCTGCATGACATAGCAGAGGATTAATGGAAGTCTGCTTATTTTTTTTATTGAAGAAATCTGAATAAATGCGTTCTACGAACCTGGATGTACTGCTCCCTGGTGAGGTCGGTCTCCCTCTGGAGCATCATCTCCCTTGCTTCGTTCTTCTTCACCACCTTGCCAAGCACGTCGGCGTTGTAGGAGGTGATGCAGTAAACACGCGCCTCGTGGTACAGGTCCTTGAGTCGTTCTCGACAGACCCTGTCCTGCACTCTAGCGGCCTCCTCCTCCTTCCCCGCCCGCACGTGAAGTAGTTCTCGCATACGTAAAAACATGTATCATTCAATTATTTAAGAAACATAGTATTCAAACGACGTGAAGTAATCCTGCATACACACTCACCCAAAAGTCCGTCTTGATCTTCCTGGCAAGTCTGCCCTCGTTCACGCGCACGAAGTGGTCCCACGTCCAGGGAACCTCCCTCACGTTGTTCCCGAGGTCCACCAGGCCAGGGTAGTTCTCTCTAATCAGCAGGCTCTGGATGCCATTGATATGGGGCGCCTTTGCCCCCTCCGCTTACAATCTTCCGATTCTTCGCACGAGGCATTAAGACAAATTGTTAGTTTGAAGTTCGATTTTCAACATGTCATATGAAGTAGTGAAAATATCAATGGCTACTTACTTTTCACCGTTGGGTCGAATCACGGGGCGGCGGTGAAAAGGGATCGCCCCCAATGGGAGGCTCGAGGCCTTATTTGGTAGACCTTGGCGGCACTCGAGGGAGGGCGTGTGGACAGGTGTCTCTTCGGCACTGGAGTCCGAGTCCAAGCGGTGTGGCCGACGAGGGCTGGCCCGACGACGGCCCCCGGCCGGCCCGACGCCGGCCCCGGGCTGGTCCGACGACGACACAAAGTCAAGCCTCCTCGTGGGCCGGACGACGTCGGCCGCGCCTCGACGTCTCCACCGTCGGGGGCTGCTCGTCGGCCTCCTCCTCGTCGGCCTCCTCCTCGTCGGCCTGGGGAGGGGGTGAGGGGGTCTCAGCGTAGCGGGGATCGGACCCCTTGTCGACGTTGCCGCCTTCCGCCCGGGCATTTTGTCGAGTCCCCGCAAAAACAAATAGTAAACCAATTAGTATTGCAAAATGAACGAAATATAATTGAAAGGTAACAATAATAACAAAATAGTATTACATGATTTAGAAATTATCTCCCGAATGCCTAAAGGCGGCATGTAGTCATCACTATCGCTACCACTATTGTAATCATCAATGTCACCATCCTCATCATCCGTATCGCCCCTCGGCATGTGCATCACCCTCCACAGGCTCCTTGGCGCACCAGCCTCCATCGTTCAAGAATTTGCAGGTCCTTAGCATCCCGCACCTCATCACCCTCGTCCTCATCGATGGCGTTGTCTACTTCCATGCCCATCGGGAAAGAATGTCTATCTCCAAACGTCCTTCTAGCCCCTCAAAGTTGATAGAACTCTTGGTGTTTGGGTCGATTGTAATCATCATCGTTCGAAACAGCGCTTTTACCGTGCGGCGATACCGCCGCACAAGGTACCAACCCGCAAGGTCCTCGTGTTTTTCGCACGCCCATGGGAGGTAATAAACTTGTGTGGCGTGTATATTAGCCACAATATAGACATCCTCTCCTCCATATACGGAATCTGTCGAATTTCGACTTGCCCAATCGTAGGGTCCACTTTCGTGTCATCGGGATCGAACCAATGGCATTTGAATACCACTAGCTTGAGCTCTTTAGGACCCCGAAGTTGAGCTCATATATTTCTTCGACTATGCCGTAATAGTCCTTCTTATCCAAGCCGGGCGCGCACGAACTCCGGTGCACGTTGTTTTGCGGTTGGGCCGACTCTCCTCGTAGCTTCTCGTGCGAAAGCGATAGCCATTCACATCATAAACGGTGAACGAGTTGACCCTACGGGGCAAGCCACGCCCAATTGTTTTAAATCTTCGCACATTTCTAAGCATGCGGGCGGGGCGGAAGGTGAGGCCACGTAGATCGTTACATTATATGTTACTAGGACCAAAGTGGAATATCAAAGTCGGAACGAGGTTAGTTGGATGGTACCTTTGAGCGGAACCGAAGAAATAAAATCGGGCTGCCCATTTTTTAGAAGATTGTCTTCTTGTTGCAAGGTAGGAGCCTCATTCCCTCTCCGGTGTTGACCAATAAATTCCACGAAAAAAACAAGGCCGGAGGTTTAGGGTCGATAGGTGGAGGATAGTGACGGCGTATGGAACAAGCTCATTGAGAACTTCTTTGTTGATAAGGAGGCGGTTTCGTCAAGGTTCAACAACACATAGAGCATGATAGTGCGCCACTCATCAAAGGACAAGTGCTTGTGGGTAGCTGCGCTTCCTCTTCCGACTTGCCCTCCGAAAAGGCCGAGGTTCGATGAACTCTCGTCGGCGTTGTAACGAGGGGTAGGATTGTGGATATTTGGAAGTTTCTGTATAGTACGCCTGTGTGAAGGTCGACACCTCCTCCGTAATGTATGCCTCTCGCCACGGAAGGCTCAATTCGGCTTTATTCCTGCATTTTCTCGAAGTACCTTGAGAGCCCTCTCGATTGGATAGCACCAACGGAACTGCGGGCCCCAACCGTGCCTGCCTGGGCGGGTGCAAAATCAGGTCTTTGATCGACGGGAAGAAGCCGGTGGAAATATCATCTCCAACTTGCGAGATCAACACAGTGCAGCACGCTCGGATCAGCAATCGCATCCCGAGATAACTCCTTAACACAAAGTCGGGCGGAAGAAAAAACTTAACTCCGCCAGACGCGCACTTTGGCTCGGGGAGGTATCCCGAGTCATCGCAGAAGGATCCGCTCAATCCATATGTGGAAGTCATGACTCTTCATCCCTAAGACTTTCATAGTGCGCAAGTTCACTCCCCTACTCAAGTTTCGCCGCATACCCATCGAGGGAACGATAACGTCTTCATCCACCGTAGCACTTCCTTCCTATCGGCACTTTTGATGATGTAGTCGGCCGGGCCCTTTTTCCATCTCCTCCCGGGGCTAGGGGTCTCTATCACTAGCTTTGGTCTATCGCCAAAGCATCTCTATGTCAAGTCTAGCCTTAACGTTGTCCTTTGACTTCTTAAGGTCCATGGTTGTTGCGAAGAGTGCCTCGGAGATATTCTTTTACGTGTGCATTACATCGATGTTGTGTGGAAGAAGAAGATCCTTGTAGTAGGGGAGATTAGTCAAGCCCGATATATAAGTCCACATGTGTGTGGTACCATATCCATCAAAACCACCTTTCTTTTCATCGATTTTGAGACCAGCTAGCTTTCGGCAAGGACCTCTTCACCGGTCATAAACTTTGGGATGGGATCGGTGACTTCAACACCTTTCGTGAAGTGCTTTTTGTCTAGTCTCGAATTCATGGTCCTCGGGCAGGAATTGACGATGTTTGTCAAACGAAGAATACTTGCCACCCTTGAGAAGCCAGGGTGAATCGCAGACAACTGCCTTGCATGTTGGGCAAGGGAACCTCCCATGAACACACCATGCGCTGAATATGCCATAAGCCGGGAAGTCATGCATTGAATATAGGTACCACACATGCATTGTAAAGTTTGTCTTTGTAGCTCTGGCCGCGTGCGTCAATTACCCCATTTTGCCAAGCATCTTGCAATTCATCGCACACCGGCTGCATGAACACACCCATATTGTTGCCCGGGTGCCGGGTATTATCGGCGTCAAGAACAGGTGCTTGAGCTCAAACATGACACCAGGGGAAGATTGAGAGGGATCACGAACACGGGCCAACAAGTGTACGGGGGCCGCCCGGTTGACCGTACGGGTTGAACCCATTCATTGTAAACGCCACAGCGCACATTTCGAGCCTCCATAGCTTTTTCGGGATGCATATTATCGGAAGTGCTTCCATGCATCACCATCCGATGGGTGTACCAACTTCGGGATCTGTATCTTTTGCCCTTCTTATGCCATGTCATTTGTTTCGCGGACTCCTCCGTCATATGTACGGCCGTTGGAGCCTCGATGCGAAAGGAAGGTGTCGTCACGACCATCTCGGGGATCTTGGACTGTTTCTTCCCCGCCATCACTACATTCTACCTCCACAAACCTACAGGCTTTGCACTTTGGGACAGTGCGTTGCTTCCTTGAGATCTCCCCTAAATAGGGACGCACCCCTTTGGACAAGCATGGTACGACTCATACGGCATCTTGAGTCCACGAAGAAGTCTCGCGTGACTCAAATACGTGTTCTTGGCCGGGGACGTGACCCTGCGGAAGCGGTTTGCCAATAGCGATAACGAGGGTGTCGGAAGCCGTCTCGACTAATGCTCAATTGCGACTTCAACGCTATAAGGCGTGAAATGGCATCGGCCGTAACCATTGTCTTCTCGTGAAGGGGCTCTTTGTGCGCCTCCATCATCTCGTAGAACGCCTTTTGCGGTTTCCGAGGTTCCTCCTCCAATCCTCCATTGAACTGTGCATCGTGAAAGTCTGCCATCATGTCCGCCATCCCGGCATCTTGATCATACTCCTCGAGGAGGGGCCTCACCACGTCCTCTCTAATACGATCGACTTCGCCGTGGAAGATCCAGCGGCTATAGTTTGGGACGAATCCGTTGTTGTAAATATGTTTACCCATTTCAATCTTGACTCGCTTTTTCTTGTTCTTACATTTGCTGCACGGACACGGCATCCGAACAGACCCTTTAGCAGCTGGGCCAAATGCATGTTCCAGGAAAGCATCGGTCCCCCTAACCCATTCAAGACTCTTACTTGCGAAGCCCGTGTACATCCACTCACGGTTATCCATCCCTCGTCATACGCCCATGTCGGCCGAGCCACATAAGCGGCAATTGCATCTACACGGCGTTCCAACCATCTAATAGGTGAGGGGGTAGGTCCTAATCCCACCCGAGGATGCGTAGAACAAGGTTAGCATCCATGCTCGAGGTCCGCCCAGGCCGAATTTTGAAGACACCTCCCGCTGTTCTCCCGATACACGCCCCGGCGGGAGAGTGTGTATCCGGAGAACAACGGGGAGGTGCTGCCAAATTCGGCTCGGGACGGGAGCCGAGCATGGATGCTAACCTTGTCTACGCATCCACCTGGCTGTCCAAAAACGTGGACAATCCGAAACGGATACGGTCGCAGATATGCATAGATCATACCAACGCCCGTATCTCTTTCGGACGGGGAGACGCCTAAGCGGGTCGCGCTATGTAAGACAACTACAAGGATGGGACGGACGTGATTCATACCTACGGGGTCGGGTGGAGACGCGGTGCAGCAAGACTCCGCCCAACGAGGACGACCGGGGTCGCCGAGTCCCTCCGACAGGTCCTCCTACAAAACAAGGCCAAAAAAGTTAGTGTCCACTCAAAATTTCGCAGCACCTCCCCGCACGGGAGATACCCAAAACCTACAAAAACATGGCACGAAGGCCAACAACCACATGCATATACCGAGAATGGGCACGAAGGCCACCAACCACCAATATGGGCACGAAGGCCACCAACCATCAATATGCGCGCACGAAGGCCGCCAACCACCAATATAACAACCACCAATATGGGCACGAAGGCCACCAAACTATTTACTAACTACTACTACTAACCCTACTAACTACTAGTACTAACCACTACTAGAAAGATAGGGCTTACCTTGGTCGCTAGAAACGGCAAGAGCAACGGTCGGCGGCGGCGACGTCGATCACCACAAGCAGAAGCGCCGCCGGCGGCGACGGCGTCGATCACCGCAGAAGCAGACCGGTCGGCGATGGCGGTGGCGACCGGTCCGAGAGGCACTCTCTTCCTCCTCCTCCCCTTCCCCTTCTTCCTCCTCCCTCTTCTTCCCTTCCTCCCTCTTCTTCCTCCTCCCTCTTCCTCTTCTTCCCTTCCCTTCCTCCCTCTTCCTCTTCTTCCCTTCCCTTCCTCATCGCACAAGGCACAGCGGGCCGAGATGGGGCCGGGCCGGGGCGAGGCGCCGGACTTTGCTCAACGCCCGGCGGGCGACGAGGGCGGATCCGCGAGCACGGGCGGAGCCGGCGAGCACGGCGGCCGCGGTCCGTCGTCGGTCGGGCGGGCGGGCGGCGCCGGGCGACGGCGCCCGGCGGTCGGGCGGCGGGACGGGCAGGCGGCGCGAACGGCGGCCTCGGCGGGCGGGGCCGGATCCACCCAGACGGGCGGGCGGCGCGGCGGGCGGGCGGCACCGCGGGCGGGCGGCGCGACGGGTGGGGCGGCGCGACGGCGCGCTCCGCGTTGGGGGGGGGTCCGGCGGCGTGGCGCGGGCCGGATCCGCCGAGCGGGCGGCGGCGGGCCGGGAGGCGGGAATCGGGCGCGGCGCCTCTCCGCCGGCCGGAACGTGGGCGGGCGCGTGGGGAAGAATGAGGAAATGGGGCCTCGGGTCGGATATTGACGGGGCTTTGCGAGTGCGCAATAGCGGGGGGCACTCGGCAAAAGGTGTTTTTTATTATTTTTTTCAAATTCGTTTCGAGTGCCGCCCTACGAGGCACTCGGCAAACTACCCTTTTCCGAGTGTCGCGTTTTCACTTTCGGCAAAATTGCATCTTTTTTTTTTTAGTCCCATATTTTTTGTGTGGCCTTGGTAGGATAATTACATCTCATGTTCACAATTTGGGACAAATTCAAATTGTTTTGCTATATTTCATGAATTATTTTTATTTTCTTGCATTTTCTTGGCGACTCCAAATTTGAACTGGTACATGAAATAATGGGCCGGTGGTCATTCAAAAAATGTTATTCACGATGTTTGGCGTATGTTTTAGGCTAAATCGGGGACTTCGCCTGAAATTTCGAACATTTATGTTTAGGAACATGACGAGTCACGTCTTGGGGAAAAGGTGTTTTTAAATTCTATAAAATCCAAACGAAGTTTAAAATCACGAAACTTGGCGTGGTGTCTTGTCATCTCATGGGAGGCTGTGAAAAAAATTTTGAAAAAGTTTCGAGCAAGTTGTGACGTCGGATGGCTAAAAAAAACATGGTTTTAGCCATCCGACGTCACAACTTGCTCGAAACTTTTTCAAAATTTTTCACGTCTCCCCATGAGATGACAAGACACCACGCCAAGTTTCGTGATTTTTAAACTTCGTTTGATTTTATAGAATTTAAAAACACCTTTCCCGCACGTCACTCGTCATGTTCCGCACATAAATGTTCGAAATTTCAGCGAGTCCCTCGGATTTAGCCTAAACATACGCCAAACATCGTGAATAACATTTTTTGAATGACCACTGCCCATTATTTCATGTACCGCAGTTCAAATTTGGAGTCGCCAAGAAAAAATGCAAGAAAATAAAAATAATTCATGAAATATAGCAAAACAAGCGTGAAATTCTCCCAAATTGTGAATATGACATGTAATTAGGGTACTAATGGCACACAAAAAAAAATATAGGACTAAAAAAAAAAAAAAAAATTAACGGTTTGCCGAGTGCCTTATGTGGCACTCGGCAAAGAGAGTATTTTGCCGAAGTGCACGGAAGGTTGGCACTTTCGGCAAAGCGTGTCGCGTTTGCCGAGTGCCTAACGTGAGACACTCGGCAAATGTGACGGAGAGCGCGTCCGTTTGGTCCTGTTATCCTTTGCGAGTGTATTATTTTGCCGACGGCCGGCCACTCGGCAAAAGTATTGTTTTTCGAGTGCGTGCTGCCGCCGACGGCTAGGCACTCGGCAAAGCTGGTTTTGCCGAGTCTTTGAGATTGGCACTCGGTAAAGGTGTTCGTTGCCGCGCGCGCGGCTTTTGCCACTCGGCGAACCTCTTCGCACTCGGCAAAGACGCGGTTTCCTGTAGTGAAATAGTAGGATCATTACGTGGTTTTACTAATTATGAAATATGCAATAGGTTACAAACCTACAGAAGTGTATTGATCAATATATTGACGACGCTGCTAAGAAGGGCTTGGAAAAAATAACAGATTCAGTCAACCTTGCGGACTGGAAGAAAAAGGACTATCCAAACATTCCCCAACAAACAGACAAGTAAGTTTAATGCTGTACATATGATGGCCACCTACTCTTGTTGTGATTCACAAATCACCTTTACAATGTAGCTGTTCTTGTGGCGCTTTTGTGACAAAATACATGCTGGAGTGGAATGGGCGAGAAATGAGTCAAAATTTCTCACAGGTGCATGCACAGCTACAACTGAAAGTTCAGTTTTCCTGTTTCAAAATGTTTTAAAACTTGACTAACCGTCATGGCTTCATCTTCAGGATCAGATCAACACTTTCAAGATAAAGATATGTACTAGGTTGTTGCATTCAAAAAGCAACAAAAGTGGAAGACCTTCATATAAGCAACCTATCAAGGTTTGTTTAGTGTCCTGCTACTGTTCTCTTTTATTTCATTAATATTTTTTAGCATTCACGTACTACCGGTTTTCTATTTTTTTTAGAAGGAAGAATATTTGGCCGAAAACCCACAAGAAGAGTCTGATAATGGAGATGTTACCATAATTGAATCACAACCTGGTGCAAAGAAACACAAGGCTGCAGCAAAGAATGCCAGTGGTACCAAAACAAAAGAATCAGGGCAATCATCTAAAGTGCCAGCGAAGCGTGGACGGCCAAAGAAGAATGAACAAGAAACGATGCCTACAACAACGGAAGATATCATAGCCAATAGCAACACAGTTGCTCCAACGATGCATCGTGAAAGTCGTAGAGTTCCCATTCCCAGCCAGTTTTGCATGAGCCCATATAGGCAGACATAGTGGTCGGAGGGTATGCAAGCTCTGTTGTTGGCTCTGTTAATTCAAGTTCGTTATGTTAATTGACTTTCTTTCTATTTCCTTGGAAGCTCGTAGTACAAAATATGTAAATGCATAATTATTTAGCTTCTCATTGTACGCACTGAGCTGTTAGTTCCATGATGACATCTAATTGGTTTCTTTTCAGTTGCAGCAGCTCTTCCTCCTACCTCTGGAGTCAAGGCTATGTGATTAATGGAGCTATGGAACAACTGGCGCCACTGAAGATAGTTATTTTCCTCTATTTCCTGGCTATGTAAAAACAAAACCAAAATCTAGTTACCTACATTTGTTTTGTGTGACTCATCCTAATTTAGTGGACAATTCACTCCTTATGTAAGTATTGTGATATGCTAAGAATTCAGAACTAAATACCCAGAGAAAATACATATGAGCTCACTATGAAATTGTATCTGTGTCTATTCAGGCATGGAACTTGTGGAAAGATGGGAAATTAGAACATCTGGTGAACTCATTTGTTGTGGACAGTTGTTTCCCCTTGATGAAGTTTTCGCGATGCGTACAAATAGGACTAATGTGTACAGGATGATCCAAGCTCCAGGCCCTTTATGGCAGCGGTTGTGTACATGCTGGAAAACAGAACTCTCGTGGCTTTGTTTATGGAATTTTGCAGCTAGTGGTTGCCGACTAATCCGGTCACAAACTCTGGTGGTATTGTAGCCTAAGGACATCATTGCTGATCAAAGATCTTGCAGTTTGTCTTGGAGTGAAATTGGACTAAAAAGTAGTGCAATATAAAATGCCCTATTGATTGGAGGCGACCAAATCATGTCAATGCTAATGGAGACTAAGAAAATGCTCGGTCGGTCAAGAACTACATCCAACATTCTAACATATTCTCTTAAAACTAAGTGTAAGGCAAATGGAAGCTAATTGGCAAGTCGACTAATTATGCCCTTATGCTCTTTTTATCAACAATGGTATTCTGAAATTTATTTTCTGAAAGCGCCAGCATGACAGTCATAGGTGATGACCATGCATGGACCATTGCTAGAAACTAGCACAATGCAGACTCTTGCTTGAACCACATCTGTCAGCTTGGGTCTGCACTATGCAGAATCAAAGCCATCACTCACAGACTGCACACCTATTGGCTCTGCTATATAGTAACTGTGGTCAAAATGAGGCCATTGCCCAATCTTTGGCGCCATAAAGAACAGAGAATCCTTGCTCAACTTGTGCGTTACCAACATCAAGACTGCACACCTGTTGACTCTACTTCTGTATGGGCGAGAGGGGCGATCCAATAAAGGACATACCTGTTGGGCGTTTGTCGTCGGTGAGCAGCTGACGTCCTCCGCTGGTGGCGCAAAGTACAGGTCCAGCACGCAGCTCTCTCTCTCCGGCTCCCTTCCCTCGCTCGTCCAGGTCCAGCAAGCGTCTGAGGCAGCAGCAGCCTCACCCCTCCTCTACTCGCTGCTATGCAGGCTCCACACGCCAGCACCACTGCCAAGCCGGTCCCGCCCGGGGGGACCCTGCTACAGGGTCATCCCCTTCGCCGCACCGTGCGCCCGCCGCCATGTTGGGGAGCCAGCATCGCGAGGACCAGCTGTGCCCGTCCTTCCCGCATCCGCGAGGACCAGCTGTCACCGGGCGAACCAGCATCGCGAGGACCAGCTGTCCCCGTCCTTCCCGCATCCGCCGAGGACCAGAACTCAGAGCAAGGGAAGCCGCGCCGGACAGCGCCCGAGTTGGGGGGAGCGGGCGACGAGAGCACCAGCTAGAAGTAGAACCCTCCGACCGGCGACGCCCGCGACCGCAGCGGCCAGCAGGGAACGAGGCGGCCGGGCGAAGCGCGGGTCGCCGCGCCGCCGCGGGCGCAGGGGGGAGGGCAGCATGGGGGGGGCGGCGTGGCGTGGGGCGGCGAGGGGCTGGGGATGGGATGGCGGCGTGGGGGCGGGCGTTGCCGCGCGGGCGGCGGCGGCGGCGGCGTTTTTCCGTCGGCGGCGGGCGTCGAATCGGATGAACTGTGGGAGCGACGGATCGGGGCTTTTTTTTTACTTCTCTCAAAAGCTGGCTCAGCTTCAATAATTTGATTCACAAAGTATTTGTTTCTAAGGAGAAGCTGCTCCTCATTAACTTAAAAAAAGACCATTATACCCTTCAATAATTTTTATAATTCAGTTCCTGTGCCATGGTTCCTACCTGCCACTTAGTTCCTCCTGTTTGGTTCCTCCACCTTTTTGACCATTGGATCAAGCCAAATGGATGGCCCATATTAATTCAAGCGCTATAAAAACTCTCATATTATTAATATGAAATTAAGCTTATTTTGGTAAAATTGTTTCTTGTCCTAGTCTGTAACTGATCCCGTGGCCTCACTGGTCCGTTCTTAAATTTTGCAGATCTATACCGAGTCATTGACGAATGGAGGCACCAATGCTGGCAACTCAGCTGAAGATCCCGGTGCGGCACTGCACCAGTCTTCAAGGCTCCGTACCTGATAGCTCTGGCTACTTTGGATCAGACTTCTGTCAGCCACCAGAGAACAGAGAGGATCCACCGCACAGCCTTGCAGGTGCTTCCCAACGTCGCAACAACTGATGCCAGAGTTTTGCAACACCCACCACTCGCACATCCAGGTAGATATCTGCCGGAGGTGCCATGAGATGCTGTCCACAGCATGATGGCTTACCCTCATCTGTTGTTTTCAGGTCTTCCCTTCACAAAGGTCTTGTTTTCTTGTCGGTGTGTGCCTCAAAAACCTAGGCTCCACCAAGCATAGGTCTGAGATTAACGGGACCTGGAGTTATAGCTTTTCTCTGATCGTGTTCTATATGAGGCAAAGACTAAAAGACTAAATAAACCTTACACTTAAACAACAGTTTTTGAAGTGGTCACCCCAAACATTTGCCCTCCTCCTAATTCCATGTAGTAAGCTCATGCCGCTTCTTTGAATTCTCGTGATTTATGTAGACACACATTTGTGATGCTACTAAATTGAGTCAATTATATAATATTCATAAGCAGTTACTACCTCGATTTTATTAGGCAATCAAAGTTGCAGAATCATACTAAAGCTTAAAATATAAATAGTTGCTCTTGGGATGTCAACTAAACCTAAAGTAAATATTTGAGCACACGACAGACAAATCAACAAAATAGTAACTACCAATGATGCATGCTCCTCTTGTATTTCCTTTTTCATGCTCTGCCTGCATGACACATGCAAGGCGAGTTGAGGACTGGGACACCTGCATGACACATAGCAGCACCTCCAGCTAGGGTGCGACATGTCAGTCATGTTCTACTTCATCCACACCAGCGACAGAAGGGAGTGGAACTCCAGCAGACAGAGCATCGGCAGGACCCTGCGGCGACGCTTGTTCACCTCAAAGCCGCGTTTGGACGAGTCTGTTTTGCAAAGCATCGGGAGGAGGCCGATGAGAACGCTTCTAATGGGCCCCCTAGTCTGTAGCTGTTTCTTGTTTATATGAAGCTTCTCGACATATTCCAATGCCTCTTGCGACTATACAGTTTTGGAGAAGCTTGCATCAAAGATCGGGTGCTATTCTATTTCCAGATACCTCTGATTTCCATCTATCATCGCCTCCTTGCACTCTTCCACTCCCCATAGTATGCGACAAGCAGTATTCAAGCAACCGACAAACACAAGCATTTTACAGTGTCTAATAATGTCGCGTGCCGTGAATAAAAAAGGTACAGCATTGAACGACAATAAGCGTGCTCCACTTGTGAACGAACGACACTCAGTCACACAACAGGCACACTTCGATCACGTCCAGGCCTTAGATGTAGATGCCAGCTTCAGGCACTACTCTAATTATTCTCTAATGACGCACGCTAGCAAAAAACTAATGATCTAACTCTACCTGCAAGTGACTAACAGCATGCAGCCAGCGACTAATGATATATATGATGGCCACAAACTTGATGATACATGCAGAATAATAATGGACTAAGAAAACATTTATCTTCTGGACGCAACATAAGCCATGCAGATGAAGACAGCTTCACGCACGACCCATGCTGCCGGAGCCATTTGTATTAGTACCCATGTCCACAAACATTTTGCGTGCAACCCATCCTTCCATGGGACCGACATTGCCAGCAACACAGAATGCTACTCCTTCAACTTCTAACAACCTGATCGGACCTGCATCGCACTGCCTGGAGCAGCCCTTCCTGTCTCTATTATTGTTTGCAGTAGAAAATAAGACCTGCTGTGTCCATAATTCTTCCAGTGTGGAGCTCGGGCTGACGAACTGGTGCTACTTTGTTCCCCAGTGCCTCTCATTCCCACGACGGTCAGTTCCATGGGCTATTCAATTCCACGGCAACTTAGTACTGTACCTAAAGAGTTGATAGCTAATTTTTTTTTTTTTGACTGATGACTTCTTGTTCACTCTCGGAACATGGTGCCATGGTATATATTGGTCACAAAAGGATCCAGTTTATGTTGTCTTAATTTTCTGCCAGTGAGAGGCATTAAAAGTATGCATTTAATAATATCTGCTGGTGCAAAATAAGATTGTGATTCTTTCCATCATGTCATCATGACTATATATGATGCCACACAAGGCTTTTAAAGTCTAACTAACAGTCCAGGTTCCACCGAAAGAAACAAGGACTTAAACTCACCTGGGCCGAATGCAAGCCCTGCCGGCCGTCCATACACCAGCTGTCGACTTTTGTGGACTTGCGCATCCAGATGCCATGTTTTCACCATGATCCAATCGTTCGCTAATGACACAAACTAACAAGCTGACTCACACGTGGATGTGACTATGATGCCGGCTACAGATTCGATCATGCACGAAGAATAATAAAGTGACTACCAGAACTTCTATCCTAGAAGCAAGACAAGACATAAGAGAGACATCATTTCCTGTGCTTCGAACAAGTTGTACCAGTACCAATGACATTGCTACCCGTTCAACTTCTAGCAACCTGGTCGACTCGGAACTGCTTCCTGCAGCTGCAAGCCTCCTTGTATTAGCTGTTCTTCATGGAAGGATCTAAGCACCAGCAGCCAGTGCAGCTGCTTAGCCGAGCAGGCCCTAAGGGGAGTTCTTTTTTTTTTTTTTTTTTTTTTTTTTTTGCTAAAGGCCCTAAGGGGAGTTCGTGTTACATTGTTTCCGAATGCCTTTCATTCCATGTCAGTTCCTGGGTTCTTCAATTCCACAGCAACTGAAACCAACATATATAGTACCTAAGACAGTTTTCATAGCTTGAGTTTTGTGTGATTGATAACTTGTTGGTGTCAATGCGAGCCATGGCCGATATATATTGGTCCCAAAAGAATCATGTCAATTTTTGTATTTGTTTAAAGAAAATTGACGCTGCCTTAATATTCAGTCAGTGAGGCTTTAAACAAATGCATTTAATAATACAAGCTCATGCAAAATATGATTGTGATTCAGCTTCTTGCCTTTATACCACAAAGTTATAATTTTTTTTTTTGTAAAAATACTAGTAATTTTAATAGTACGCCAGAACACACTAGTTCTTTCTTTCAAACACGTCTGGAATGGCCGCACGTCAGATCATTGTTTGTCCTTGTCATTAAATTGCAATAATATAATCATGCATCCAAGATGAATCTAGATAGCGAGGACATAGACAACCAAACTGCAAGATAGTGTGCACCAGAGGGAAGAAAATGTTTAATCTTCAGTTCAATATAACCAAGCCATCCGAGAGCTGTTTCAAAAGCAAAGCCAAGCAACAGATCAAGCAATGGTGCACCGCTGTCCACTCCGCTTGTCAGATGTGCTCGCACCGCTAGTGGTTCAGCGTCAATGCATACCCTGCTAATGACAACAGTGGATGCCACCAGGACAGACACAACGTACCAACTCGCAGCCATATTTGAAAGATTTTGTGCTGTTCTGCTTCCGGATACCTCCCACTTCCATCTAAATATCATCAGCTCCTGGGATTCTTCCATTCCACATAATACTAGGGATAGAGCTAAAACTCTCTATGAGTAGTAATTTGACTCACTCAGAAGAAGAAATGGTGCCATGGTATATATAGGTCTCAAAATAAGCATGACATATTGTTACTATTTTATATTGGACTCAAAACCTATATCAGAATTTATGTTCTCAATCAATTACCATTAGTTCACTCTGTACTTTCATGAATGTATAGTACCAGTAAATATTGGTTTATAGGCCGGGCATACATATAAATTGACATGTAGAGGAATTCCAAGCACCCGTTGCTTAGTTTTAGACTCATTGGGGTTACCACGTACTGTGGTAGGAGAATTTAAGGTCGCAGGGAAATATGAGAGCATGATGCAGCAATATCATGATATCTGCGAAGATATTAAGGGTTGAGAAGCATCAGTAAGCCACAATGCCTTAGCTTTTCCTCCACTCGAAATTTTTTACAACTGCTTACGCTGCAGGCTTCAGTACATACTCTCCAGGTCTCCACTGAGAATCATGTATCAGCACTCAATCAGGTCTCCAGGTCTCTAATTTCCTACCCAGGTAGGGTCACGCAATATTGTTACTATTTTATATTGGACTCAAAACCAATATCAGAATTTATGTTCTCAATCAATTACCATTAGTTCACTCTGTAGTTTCATGAATGTATAGTACCAGTAAATATTGGTTTATAGGCCAGGCATACATATAAATTGACATGTAGAGGAATTCCAAGCACCCGTTGCTTAGTTTTAGACTCATTAGGGTTACCACTGTGGTAGGAGAATTTAAGGTGGCAGGGAAACATGAGAGCAAAATGCAGCAATAGCATGTTATCTGCGATGATATTAAGGGTTGAGAAGCGCATCAGTAAGCCACAATGCCTTAGTTTTTCCTCCACTCGAAAATTTTTACCGGTGCTTACTCTGCAGGATTCACTACATACTCTCCAGGTCTCCACTGAGAATCACGTATAAGCACTCAACCAGGTCTCCAGGTCTCTAATTTCCTGGAGTACTCCGCCTCCAAGGCTGGACCATGGAGCAACGCAAATCACAAGCTTGACAGGCAGTAACTGTGCACTGTGCCACGCCTGCACATGTACGGTACACATGCACATCGTCGGTGACCTGAGGTCATGCAGTATCAAGTTGGTATCCTAGTTAGTGTTAGTCTAGGATTTTGGATATATATGATTTGTAATAAGATGCACTGGAATATACATTATTGAGCAACAGATCAATCGCATTTCTCTCTGTTTTCCATCTCCCATCTCCTCTGTTCTCGACCGCGTCTGGTGTCACTGGTGATGCCCTATGGCTAGGAACTTCTGGCTAGCACTCTTTTTTGCTATTGCCCTAACCACCGTCGTGATTCCTAGATAAATGGAGGCGCCAACGCCACTGAACAGGCCCGCCACTAGGGTTCGGTCAGCTGATGTGACCACCAGGGGCCCCAAGAGCAAGTAGTTAATGAGTAGTCTATTTTACATTAGCTAGTAAAAAGGCCTAAGAACATGGAGACAACAATCATATGAGCCCATTGCAGTCGCAACTTCTTCCTGTATTCATATTGTAGTCCAGCACCCATGACCGCCAGAACTCATGGATGATGTACAAGTATCTTGTCGGGGATCGCAGTATTCCCCGTCAGCTTGTTGTCACTCAATTTCGGATCAGTAGCCTGACCTGATCCAGCTTCGTCACAGCTTCCTCCTTCATGATACTTATGGCCAGTATCGTCATCATGTCATTGAACCACAAAGCGATATGACTTATCGCTGCCGATCCCCTGGGCACCTCGATCCCGAACAACCCCCATCATTGATCAATCGGGAGCTTGAAGGCCAGAACAATCCCGGCATCATGGGGACTCCTTACACCAGCGAGATCCGATCCCTGGGCGCCTCGATCCCGAACAAACCTCACGATTGAGCGTAATCCAGACCCTGTATAGGCCCAAATCCATTTGTTGAGGCAGTCCTTTTTTCTTGAGGAATGTCAGTCCTTGTTCTAACTGCCCATAAAAATTAATTTGTCTGTGCGTTCTCCACGAATCCTGATGTCTTAGGATGCGAGAAATGCAACTGGACCAAGACCAAGCTCGAAGAAACTATATAATGCAACAACTGCAATTGGACCCAAGCCTTCTAGTTCTGACAATGCATGGCCAACTGCATGACTGTACCGATACCTCTCATTTCAGATGGCAGTGTCACGGATCATGTATAAGTTATGGAGTTTGTACCACTACTAGGAATGTGTTGATACATGACGGTTTCCTGTTGACAATTTTTGAAATGGTCATAGAAATTTCAGACCATGACGATTTGATAATTAGGTGCTAAATCAGTGACGATTTAAACCATTCGTCAACACCATAGTTACCTATGACGATTTTAAATAAACATCACAGATGTATAGGAGGGTGACATGGCATGTGTGGTGGTGACATGGACCTCCACATGGGCGGCGGACTGTGATGTAGAAAAGAAAAAAAATATATAAAAGAACCCACAACCGGTTGAGCTAAGGTGTAGAGTTCAAGCTATCTGATCGATACATATCATTGAAAAATCCGAAGTTCAAGCTGCTCGTATGAATGAAAAAGCAAGACAAAAAAAACTGAGGAGAAAAAAATTTAAAAAGAAGCAACAAAGGGTCTCGAGCTCGTGCCCTTGA
This sequence comes from Hyparrhenia diplandra, assembly GCA_015847255.1. Classification (NCBI taxonomy): domain Eukaryota; kingdom Viridiplantae; phylum Streptophyta; class Magnoliopsida; order Poales; family Poaceae; genus Hyparrhenia; species Hyparrhenia diplandra. The sequence continues at coordinate 32,021 of JADLZK010006697.1, forward strand.
ACCAAAAAGCCCACGGCCTCACCAATAGGCTAGAGAACATTTTTGTGTCATGCAACGCATTTAACTATTATATATAAATATGGACGTCATCATCTAAAACATTCAAAGAAGTTGCTTATATTTATAAAAGAAAGTATTTAAATCGATGTGCCTCTATTTATAAACAACTCGATCCGCCTCTATTTATAAAACAAAGTATTTAAAAGTTTATCTAAAATAGAGTTCAAAAGCTCTATTCCCAAAGATAGTTTCAAATTTTTCAAGCACAAAAATATTAAAAAGAAAAGGCTCTTGATTTTTTATATAAAATAATTTACAAAACAAAACAAAAATACAAATATAAATAAAAGAAAAGGGCCCAAATCTCTCTTTCTCCCCTCTCTTTTTTTAGGCTCGGCCTGCACTCCCTCCACTTTCTCTCTGAGCTGGCCCAGATTCACCTCCCTCCCTCCCTCTCAATTCCATGGGCCAAAGCCCATATGTGCACTGATAGCCCAATCGCACTCATCACCCACCAGCTCCTCTCTCAATTTAATTTAAAATTTGTAACTAGTGTTTCTCCCTCGTACTAACTTTAAATTTTATTATTTATTATTAAAAAATTTCTAAGGTTTGTAAATTTCTTGTGTGAAGCAACCATCAAGTTTGAGATTTTTTCTAAATTGGTTTGGTACCTTTTCCAGTTTAATTGAATTTTTGTGAGACTCCACTAGATAGTTATAAGTTAAACTGAGTCTACCCGAAAAAAAAAGATCTGGGATGGTGCCAAACTTTACCACAAGGTCTCTTGTGTCCTAGGAGACAAATATTTATGGAGGTCGCTACAAAATTCTAGTGTTTTCAATATGTAGTTCTCCATATTTTATCTCACGCACCACCTAAGAAAAAAATATAATAATAAAAATAATCATCGAGAAAAATCTAAGATCTTGTGTGGGACCATATTTTGGGTGTAAATGACTGCCAAAAAATCTCAAGCCATTTCAACAAAGTCGGAGTCTACGTGCTTCACAAACGTATATGGAACCTTTCATCGAACCATATCTATACACATGAGTTCTTAGAGATTCTGTGGTCCATGTGCATTCTAGTGTTATATTGGTCTCAAACTTTTTTTCTCGGGCTTGCAAATTCCCTGTGTGAACCAACCACCAAGCTTGAGATTTTTTTCTGAATTGGTTTGATACTTTTTTAGTTTAATTGATTTTTTGTGAGACTTCACTAGATAATTATATGTTGAACCGAAGTCTACCCAAAAAAAAAAACTAGAATGGTGCGAAACTTTGCCACAAGGTATTTTGTGCCCTAGGAGGCAAATATTTGTGAAGGTCGCTACAAAATTCTAGTGTTTTCAATCTATAATTCACCATATTTTATCTCACGTTACCACGAAGAAAAATATAATAATAAAAATAATCATCAGAAAACCTAAGATCTTGTGTGGGACCATATTTTGGGTGTAAATGACTGTCAAAAAAAAAATATCAAGCCATTTTAACAAAGTCGGAGTCTACATACTTCACAAACATATATGGAACCTTTCATCGCACCATGTCTATACACGTGGCTTCTTCTGATTCTAACGTCCATGTGCCTTCTAGTGTCGTATTGGTTTTTTCTCAAACTTGAAAATGTCCTTGTGTTAAGCAACCGCCAAGTTTGAGATTTTTTTAAATTGGTTTGATAATTTTTGAAGTTTAATTGAATTTTCGCGCGACTTCATTAGATAATTATACGTTGAACTGAGTCTACCTCAAAAGATCCGAAATGGTGCAAAACTTTGCCAAATGGTCTCTTGTGCCCTAGGAGACAATTTTTATCAAGGTCAATGCAAAATTCTAGTATTTTTAATCTATAATTCACCATATTCTATTTTGAGAGTTTATTATACCAATCAAAAATAAAAAAACTTCATTCTATGTTGGGCCCAAAACGATGCTTATATTCGGCCCAAATCAAGTTCCGCTTCTCTCTCGGGCGTTGGATCTTGAAATGGACGGTCGTGATATAGCAGACTTGAATAAAACCCGTGAAACCCTACCGTCTCGTCCTCTCCTCCCGGCGCCGCTATTCCTTTCCCATCCTCTTCCCGTCCACCCGCAAATCGCCCCCATCCCCGTCCCTCCGCTCGCGCGCCCGCCGCCGCCCGCTTCCATGGCCTTCACGGGGCGCTGCCGCAATCCCAACCCATATCCAGTCCGCCGCCGCGCACAACACGGCGTCGCTTCCCCATTCCTCTCGCGTGGCGTCGCCTGTAGCGGCTCCCCGATGCCTCCGGGCGACCCTCCGCCCGACGCCCCTCGACGGATCCCTAGCGCTGTTGATGGGGGCTTCAACCCTACAGCATGGGACCCTTCAGCAGCAACCCCTCCTACGAGCTTCACATGGCCAGCAGCAACAGTAGTGACGGAGCGGGTCCGGTTGTCCGCACCGCCGTGACGCCGTGGATCCAGCCGTCGTGTCGCGGATCCGGCCGTCGGTGCCGCGGATCCAGGCGTCGGTGTCGGGGGATCCGGCTGCGGTGGTGTTCGTGACGTCGCGGGGCAGCCTGAAGATTGCACGGTGATGTGCATTGGCCTCCTCCCTCTCTGACGCCCCATGGGCTTTGTGCCAGGCCACCCCCTGCTAGCCTGCTACGCCCTTGGTTAGGGCGCCGCAGCTTCCAAGCACCTGGCCTTGCGTTGTGCGCGCGCGCTTGCTGCCTGAGAAGACAGTCGCGTTGGCCTTTCCTCTCCGCGAGAGGACAAGGGTGAGAATCCAATACTGCTTTATGTGATAACTCGTGTAGCTTCGTATGTACAGATATTCAATCACTACCGTGCCACACATGGTTGCATTAGATTGGTTTCCTTAGATTGTGTATATGAGTCTGAGCTTATGGTCTGCTGTATTCATTTCATCTTTTAGCGGTCGTCCAAATTTCAAGCTTTTCTTGGTTGTGCTTGCAGCCAAAGTCAAGAAATCTCTGTCCTGGCCAACTGATTATGCATTGTTTAGTTTATATAGTCATATGTTCGCATGTGCTGAGAGATAGCATCTGGTTACAGCCACTAGTGCAATTTTGTGTCCGAGTTTAAATGCCATGTTTTCTGATTTCAGTGAGATACATGTGCTTGCATGCTACCATTGCTTTGAGAAAGAATTTGCTATGGATAGGCTCACCAAAATACATGTTTTAATCATGCAACTCCAGATGTTCTGTGTCGTGAATAGAAAACAACACCCTTTTTCTTTATTATTATTATTACAATCCCATAGCTCCAGATGTTTATGTTCTATGTTAAACATATCTGCTGATTGTGTCTTCAGAATGAATTTGCTAGTCAGCTCACGTTTGAGTACTAGTGTGTTACTGGGTAACCAAAACTGCACTTTACGTTTTCTCAGTGCTATTTTAAACCATTAAGCCTTGTCATTTGAGTCTTAGAATGTTACATTTTGTTCTGGAATAAATTTGAACATTCAGTATTGCTTTAACATTAACTTGCTGCTGTGTTGCTGCAGGTGGTCACCAGATCACAATTGTGCTCTGCTAGTTTATTTATTTGGTCATAGCAATTTGATATTTGGATGGCAGCGTCCTGCAGCTGTTCCTTCCCAGTATAGTACTTCTAGTAAATTGATGGGAGCTTACTAGTTCTATTTTGGTGCAAAGCACTACCAGTGCAGGATGGGCACAACCTAGGGCGTTTTGTCATGCACTTTGCTGTCACATGTTGTGAGGGTGCTGCATCAAATGCTTGCCAACAAGGTACAGAAAACAAAAAGTTATAGCGACCATCAGTAGGACGCTTTTATTGCGACCGCCAAGTGTGTGCTAATCTCTGATTTTTCATGTGTGTGCAGGAGGCAAGAATATCTCAAAAGCATATAGAAGTGATGCACTTGTGGCCTTTTATGGTGACTGTTGCCATTATGCAGAAGGCAAGAAAATCCGAGAAGCGGTCGAAATGGATGAGGATTTTCATTGTATATATGATCTTTTGAGCACTGCTATTTTATTTTTCTTTGATCAGATTTGTATCTCTTTGAATAGTTATTAATCAAGTATATCAATTAAGGTATCTCGGTCTGTTATATACTTATATATGGGCTGCATTGTGTGCTGAGAAATTATTTGGGCCGAAATTGTATGGGCTAGAAAAATATGGGCTGAAAAAAAAATATGGGAAGAAATTATACGAGGCAAAAAAATTGAAAATCAAATAATGGGCGAATGAGCCCAGCTCGACCTAAATCAAAGAATGGGCGAATGGGCCAAACGAAGTGACATTGGCTCGACCTAAATCAAAGAATGGGCCAAACGAAGTCGACATTGGCTGATGTGGCAGTCCCCCCACGTCGGATGCCACCCGCGATCTTTGAGATGGCGGTGATGACATGGAACCTATCCATGACGTCCACTTTCATCATTGAACAAGCTTGTGAGCCATATGTGAAACCTATCCTTGACGATGGCAAATCGTCATCGATCTAGTGCATCTATGACGGAATTTTGGAGCAAAGATCAATTATGGCGAGGGATTCTATGACGAATTCTGGGGTCATCACGAGATAACTATCTCGTGACAGTTTTTAAGGCGTCTATGACCAATTCAACACGTCATGTATCAACACATTCTTAGTAGTGTACGACTTTCGCTTAAACACCAAGTGCCAGCAGTATGTGTTCAGTTTTATATCCCATCTGAATGTGGAGTAGTATGACACTTATGAGCTTGTGGTCCCAATATCTGGAGTTTATTTTTTCAATATTTGGTTTTCGATAAGCTAGGCATGACTATAAAATGACTTGTACAACACTAGTGTAGTTTCAATGTTAGGTTGCCACAAGCCAAGGCAATGTACGTCAATTGAGAGCACATAAACTAGTGGCAAGGGAATGTTGAAAAACGAAAAATGCAGCAGGAATTTTTTTCTCTCTACCTATATAAGGACAATCACGGGATTGAGAAGCATCAGCAAGCCTAAATCCCCAATAGCACCGGTTTCTGTTTCAGCTGATCCGCCTGGTAGCTTGACGGACTCAAGGAGGCTTGCCTATGGCACGTTGGCTCAGACGCTAGCCCAAAACTGACACATAGACGAGCAGCAGCCACAAGTGTCATCTGTGACCGGTGGCTTGATCCGACGCCTATAGAGACAAGAAACAGCCGCATGACTCCCTGACTGAGGATTGTGCAAGACTCAATCACTATATCTTCGCTTCTCCAAGCCATAAAAGCAAAGGTTCAAAAATAGATAGATCAGCCAACCTCCACGCTGATCTACTAGCTAAAAAGACTGTTGAACAAAACTGCTGTTCCAGTACTTTGGCTGTGATTTGTAGCACACCTTCCCATTACAAAACCTGTGCTCTTAGCAAACTTGAAGACATTGAGATTCCCAGACAATGTAACCTTATGTATGCTTTATGCTCATCAATATAATATCTTGGGGCTCATGCCCCCGTTTTTCTGTCAAAAAAACTTCCAATCACCATGATGAAAAGGCAGGTACTCATGGGTGCGCCTTGCATCTTGGATTCGCAGCAACGAGGTAGAGGTTCGCAAGCCCCACGCTAAGTGTGAGCCAACCCACCTTGGCATATTGCCTATTTTCTAGACAGATTTAAGTAGTGGGGAATATGCATCTGGAAATCTGTTTAACCAACATTGTAAATCATGTTTTGAGTAGTGCGTTGGACGGTGTCCTAAGTGAAATGTAACAAATTATAGTTTGTCATCATGAATTATTATTTAGGCATGAGCATCCGTAGCTGGCCTGAGAATTATGCCTACTGAGTTGTTTTCCCAGCCATCTTTTTTATGAAGCCCCTAATAATATTTTTAAAATAATCTAAAAAGGAAAGAAAATTTGCTGAGCAAAGCAAAATATAAATAAGATAGATAATTGGTAGAGAGAAAGGCGACCTTAATTTCTCATATCGTTTTTTTTTCATTTTTCCAAAGAAATAAATGCTGGAGCAACGCCAAAGGTCTTGAGAGTTGGAGTGGACCAAATGCTTCAGAGTAGAAGGTTCGACAACTCAAATGAAATTGTCAGTATCTCAAAGGAGCATGGGATAAACTTCACCCAGAAAGACGTTGTTGACACCCAAAATTGGCTTGGACTAAGACATTTTTCCCCATTTATGGCGAAGGAAGTGAAGGATTTTGCCGAATCATATAAAATTAAGATGCTCAACTCATCCCCATATTATGCTCAAGCCAATGGTCAAGCGGAGTCTGGTAATAAAACTTTGATCAAGCTTATCAAGAAGAAGATAGATGATCATCCGAGAAGGTGGCATGAAATTTTGTCAGAAGCTTTGTGGGCTCATCACGTATCGAGGCATGGTGCTACTAAGGTAACTCCTTATGAGCTGATTTATGGTCAAGAGGCCGTGTTACCCGTCGAGGTAATTTGGATGTATATAGATTTGCTAAGCAAAAAATGGTATATCTCCTATTGTGTATCATGATTTGATGATTGGCAACATCGAAGAGATGACCGATAAGAGAGTACAAGCTTTAATAGAGATAGAGAAGGACAAAGCCCATGTTGCAAGATCCTACAACAAGAAAGTCAAGAGCAAATCATTCTAAATAGGTGACTTAGTGTGGCAAAATATATTCCGGATAGGCACGAAGAGCAGTCAGTTTGGCAAATGGTCACCTAATTGGAAAGGTCCATTGAAGATGGTCAAAGTGATATTCGGGAATTCTTATGTGCTTGAGTCAACAGGTGGAGAACGCCAAGCAAAGGCGATTAACGGGAGGTATTTGAAAAAAAAAATATTTCCCTAGTGTTTGGAAGAGGCCTAGTGCTCTCCAAACAATGGTCGGTGCATGCATCGCCCTTAGAACAAAAATGGCTGATACGTAGTATCGCCCTTAGCCACCGGACAACTGATATGATGGGCATTCGTGTTGTTTGGTTTTCTTTGTTTTGGTTTCAGGTTCGTGCATCCCTCGCCTGAAAACAGGGGGCATATGTTGACACCCAAAATTGGCTTGGACTAATGCATGGTAAAATTTTATGAACAACTAAGGCACCGCAAACTTCTAGAGCTAGCCAAATTTAAGGCCTTCAAGAAAATCCGATTGGGCGAGACAATCCAGCACTTGCCGGACGCCAGGACCTTGCCGAGAAGCCTCCGACGTTTGGGCTGCGGACGCTTCAAAATAAGCATCGGATACTACCCTCTCCGCGTCCGGCGCGCCCCGTGTGTGCATCCGGCACGAGAGCCGCCTGCAGGCCTCTTTGGAGTGCGTCCGATGCACATCGGACTTTGTTCCCTCGCGTCTAGTCGCGGCGTCGGGCGGATCACTGCTTTGTAGGTCTCTCTGGACCGCGTTCGGCGTGGCACGGACGCGTCCGACGCCTCGCGATCTCGCCCGTGATTTTCTTAATTCTGAACCGAATTTATTTCGGGTTAGTTTTTAGAGAGTGTTAATGTTTGGAAACGTTTTTGATGGTTTCTTAAAAAGATAATATCACCCTCCTCTATATAATAAGAGGTTCATGGCCGATTTGGTCCCATTTACATTCAATCATGATATCAAACCCTAAACTCTCTTTTACCTCTTCCAAACCCTAACTCTGCTGTCCTGCGTTCTTCTCGACGAATTTCGCTAGTGTTCTAGGTGGTCTTGTCGACCCTAGGGCAACCCTCGCGTGTGTTCTCCCGACGGATCCTTCCGGAGTGCGTCCCGAGGTATGTTTTGGCCGAGATCAAGCTCTACATCGACCTAACTGTTCTCCAGATCGGTTTCGTTGGTCAAGTTGTGATCCTTGCCGCTTGTACAGGTTGTTTGCAACCTCTTGTGCGTCTAAAGCCCTGCCGGTGTGTTGGTGCCCTAATCCGCGTCAACAAACGTCTCATTTGCATCCAATTGGGAATATTGCACCTGGAGTATCCACTTGCCTCCCATTCTTGCAACCACAACTTTCAGTTCGGTGTCTGAGGATCCAGTAGTCTGTAGGTCTTCGCCTCGGTAATAGTTGATTACCGTAGCGCTTTGTAACTGTTTTGCACTTTCTCCTGCTTAATGAAAAACGCGTAACGGCGTGGTCTCAAAAAAAAAAAAAAAAAGGTTTTGTGTCTGAGGTACTGGAGCCACCATTTTACTTGACAAAGAAAAGCACAAAGCCAGGAGAACGTGTCAAGGCTGTAGTGCTCTGCACAGAGGAGATCATGAATGGTGGGACTCGATTGCTTATACAAAAGAGCAAGAGCCGAGAGCAGTCCATGGAACATAAGCATGGGCATTTAACATTCTTCAGTTTATTCAGACCTAATTATTACTGCACAACTAAACTACTACTGCTGTATTTTTTAGTCGGAATTCATACACATTATTCAAGCAATTCTGAAAAATTGTGATAAGGTGTATCTGTTGATCCAGAGGGTAGAAAAGTGCACTACGGGCGTCACCATCGTCAGCCAGAAGCATGGCTTTCACTTCACCCCAGCAGCCGACTACCAAGTAGCAGGACGCCCAGCAGGCACCACAAAAACAGCAAGAAGTCCAGTCAGCGCACATACATCTGGAATCTGGATGACAAGCGCCCCGCCAGCTCCTGGTCGCCGCCGGCACCCATCCAGCCCTAAAGCTGACTTCATCTCATCCCTTGCTCCCGCTCAAGTTCCATCAGCTGCAGCCGCAACGGCGATAAGTCCAGATTCAGGTGACATTAAGTAGGAGTGTTGCAAATGAATTACTCCCACTGCCTCCCATTCCTATATCAAGCACTACTTTCATTTTTGCGTCTGATCGAAGGGATTGATTGAGCTACCATTTTACTCGTGAAAGGAAAATCCAAAAGTGTTGAAGGTGCCACGACTGTAGTGCACAGAGGTGGTGGGACTCAATTCGCTGCTACTAAATTTACCATCAGAAATTTCACGCTTGAGTACTGCATGTGTAATATGGCTTCATCCCATATTATGAACCACCGTTATGCATTGGACAACCAAAGTGCCTTTGTAGTAGGAGTGAATTTGTAGAGTTGTCTACTACTTTCACATCACCGACAAATTTAAAGGGACAGCGTGTATTCAATTCAGATCTCAAATGGATGTGCAATTAGCATGGCTAGCCAGTGAGCATGTGCTCCCGACGTTTACTTAATTATTATTAGTTCACTTTTTACTTTCATGAATGTATAGTACCAATAATAATTGGTTCATGAGCCAGGCATGCCTATAAAATGACGTTTAGAAGCATCAGTAGCATATGTTTATTATCATTTGGTTATTAGTAGTAGTAGGAGACTTTCAGCTCTGGCTGCTAAATTATGAAGCAAAATGCAGCAAGAGCATGATACCAATGAAGACATGTAGGTTTGAGAAGTATCAGGATACCAAAATGGGGTCACGTCAAGTCCGTCGGCGTCGCGCTGGCTGGGTCGTCGAGCCTACTGTGTGCGTTGAGGCTCCCTCCTGTGTGGCAAAAGACAACGCGCTGGCTGGGTCGTTGAGCCTACCAGCATCTCACAGACGCTGAAGATGACAAAGCTGGAGTGTCAGCAATGGCACCGCGCTTGAACAGGATGAAGAGGCCCTCCGCTGTAATGGCCCTATGCCATTACCCTAGCTTGCCAGCTGTCGGCCGCCAGCAGCTGTCCGACCGGCCGTGGTTGGATAGTTGGACCGCGCAGGTCCATCTGGGCTATGTTCTAGGCTGAGACAAGGCGGACCTTTCCTCCATAAAAATAAAGATAGAAATTCAGATTCAATTGTGTTTTGCTTCTCGGTAGTTTCTTTACGCACTGAACTCATAATAAAACAACATGTTTAAATGTACAGATTGTTTGCTGTAAAAATAAAGTAAACTAGGGTTTAATTTGTTTACTTTCACAAATATTTTATGGTTCCTTAGTAAATGGGTTTTTGCTTTGAAAACGTAGTCTCCGTACTCGGCTTGTTACTATTTTCTAATGGCCCAAAAACTGCAGTAAGGATAAACAAGCTCTCAGATTGAGATAATGGAACATTTTCCAGTAACTAAATTGCTACAAAGTTGTTATTCAACTTGGAACTTGTCGAGCCAAAGACCTTCATCTTCAGTGAAACATGAAGCGAAAAAAGAAAAGCAGAATTAAAACAGGTTGTGGCTATTTGTTCCTTAGTATTGCCATATATTTTTTTGTCTAGTGATAGTACAGAGTTTATTTGGAAAAAAAAAAAATATGAAAACATATGAAATTGTTGTGTAAAACTATAAGCAGTAGATTACGTACATTCTGTTGCAATTACAAAAATGTTTGGCAACAAATAAATGGGCACAAAAGCACCAGGAGGGTACTAGTGTAGCTACTGGTCGCACTGAAGTAATGTGGTTCCCTCTTATAATAAACTTAACAAAAAATTTGTAACAACATTAAAATAATAAATCTTAATTTTAATATCCGTCTGATATTTTGTTGCGATTGGCCAAATTTATATGACTGTTGTTTTGTAACTGTTTGCATACCTGCCCGTTAGCATCGTTTGGCCTGGCTGGATTGCCCAAGTCAACGGGCAGCAATGATCCTACTTCCAGATTCTACTGAGGTCTGTGAGCACCGATTGATTCCAAAGTTGCGTGAACTAAGAATTAAGACTTGAGCTACCTTCTGTGTCTCTGAATCGTTGGCCTTTGCTAGCATCTGTAAATGAGTATGTGTTTCATCAGCCTATAGGTGCCTTTTACAGCAACCCACATTCTTGCTGCACTTAGCACCAAGCCATTTTGTGTAGTGAAGCCCGTGCATATGGAAGCCAATTCAGATGGTTCTCAATTGTGAATCAATTCAATATACAGAGAAGATTCATTTGGTGCATGCACGTACATACGTTCCATAGTAGCAATACAACTCTTCTACAGGCTATCAGTGCTTTTGCTTGTTACAACCTAAGTATCCTGATACTATGACCTTATGAAAGTTTCATTTTATAGGCTTGTTTCGTGTGGACCTATCAAGTAAAATCCAATTATTTCTGTTACGGTACCGTCATACTCGAGACATCTAGGACCACATGCTCATCACTCCTGCGCATCTTCCTACAACGACATAAATTGCCCCTTGTCGGTGAAGTGCAAACAGTAGGAAGCTCCCCAACTCATATGTGATTCCTGATTTTCTGTCGTTCATTATTGGTACTGATGCATAGTCCAGTACTTGCTTCTTGAAACACATTCGATTATTTGATCATCGCACATTCTGAAGAATTTGTTATTCTGGACGACACATTTTGTTTGACATGAAAATACAGAGTTTTGCAGCAAGTTCTGACGAACGGAAGAACTGATCCTCCCGCAGGAAGTAAAAAGGTGATAATAAAAAGAATTGGGCAGCGCTATGTTTTGTCACGTATTTTCCTTGGCGCACAACGTTGAGCACAAGTAGCTTCTTCACGTGCCCGGAAAAAACGGTGAGCAGATTCGAACAGAAGCAGATTCGACATCTCGACTCGATGCCAGCCATGCATTCTGAAATAATGTAACCAATTCAAAACATAAACTCCAAACATCAGGGAGAAGAAAACAAGTGAAAATTAAAGAGAAATGACCATGTTTGTAGCTTCAAGCACCTGGGCTTGCCTTTCTCCTTGAACTGAGGGCTCCACTTCTGTAGTAGTTACATTGCAACATACATATCTTCCTCTCTGTAGTATGCTTGTCACTATATTTCCAATTCCCGTAAAGTTGTAGTAAACACAAGAACACTTACACATCGACATAACACTATAACAGTAATTTTCAACTAATGAACAACCATCCACAAAGTTTGCTCTAGAACTTGGAACACTAGTCCATCTAGAGACCTCGTTTCATTAATGAATTTATGAATATAAAAGTAAAGGAGTACCAAGTACAGATTTAGGACTACAATTTTTTTTCTCGGCGCCTAGGCTCCTAGGTGACTTGAGCGGTTCCTCATGGTGGCGGCATTCATCCCTCTCTCAACCACCTCCATCTGTAGGATCCAGTCTGTGATCTTACCAGACATCCTAATTTCTGCAAACTTTTCCAATGTCCACCGCCGTTGTGTCCTTGGATCTCATCCCAATTTGATCATCGCACGGGTTTCCTGGTGTCAAAGATGGAGGGTGTGGAAGGCTTGATGAAGAGGCAACTTTCGGAGGAAGAAATGAAGAGTGTTCTGCTATGTTTGTGGCATAATTGGCCATATCGATTGTTCTTGTTCCAAGAAACTTAAGCTGGGTGGGCAGGCACCGTTCAGTAAGGAGTTGCCCTATATCTTCCGGCAACTGGCTGATACTAAAGGTATGGTCTGACGCTAAAAGTCTGGTCTGACACTAAAGAGTTTACCATCAGAACTTACAACATCAGCTGAAAACTGACGCTAAATATTTTTAGCATCAGACTGCATGTCGCTGTAGGTGCTTTCAGCTGGCGGTGATTCTGGTGTTGTGGTGTAGTGCACATTTAGTGCCAGTAATAATTTAATTGGTTTATATGGGCTAGGGATGGCTATAAAATGATAGGTCCAGGCTAAATCCCAAGTATAGTTTAGTTTTAGAAACTTTACGTTGCCACAAAGCACAAGCTCGCTGACAAGTGAAGAAACAAAATGCAGCATGAGCATGTTCTCAATATTTCGGACTGAGAAGTATCAGGAACCCACAATGCCTGGGTTCCGCTTCCACTTTGTTCCACTTGGATCATCATAACATGCTCTGTGTTTACAGGACAAAAAATAGCTGGCTTCGAGCTCAATGTAACAAGTTCTTGTAGAAGGTTTGTCACCAGGAAGGTGCATTGAGCTCAGAAGGACCCAGGCAGTATTGCTGGAAACTGACTCGTGGACGTGGTTGCTGACTCCATCACTATTCCAGTATGATCATGTTTTAGCATCTCAGCGAAAACTGTAAGGACTCCCCTCCCTTGATGAAACTGTGTGGTTAGCCTCAGAACCAAGCTGGATTGTCCACGAGACAAAGCTGCAAATAGATTTAATTTTTATGGGTTTCATGAGTCATTAGAACTGGTAAAAATTAATTAATATCATTTCGGTTATGGACAAGCTTGCCTCACAGAATCAAATCTGGTGTTCCCAGTAATCAGGGTGTTTCCAGTACAGAACTGCTGTTTCGAAAATCATAAAAAGGTCCTCCGAGAATGAAATGAACCATGAACGTTATACTTGAACCAATTGCTTCATGTCATCTTTTCTAATCGTAGTGAGCTGTTCAATAACAATTAAAAATGCATGATCTTTTTGTCGCCGTACGTTAACAATTGTATTTGAGTCCTGTGCATAGTTGAGGTCCAAATTCATGCAATTAATGGCTTTCTGGCCAAAGGACTCTGCCCTCCTTCCCTCTATTTATCCAAGAGATGAAAGGGCAGCTGATGAATGGCAAATTGCCTCCCACAGTGAGGACTAAAGCATAAGGACAGGTGCTCATTGTGCGACCCGGATGTGGGAACTATCCAACACTTGCTAGCATTCTGGATCCTAGCTAGACAGGTTTGGTTTCATGTCTTCAGCAAACTGGGGTTAGAATTGTCCGTGTCACAACATTTCATTTTCGATGATTGATTGCTCAAACATAAGAGCTTGAACTCCTTAGCTATTCTTTACGCACGAATGTTGTGGATACATAGGAAGAAAATCAGGTCCATTATTCCTTGGGACAACACTGGAGGGAGCACTTACATATTAGGCTATGTGGCCGGACACATGGCAATTTTATTGTTAAATAGGCGCGAATGAAACTTAAAAACCTAACTCAAGCGCGCCCTCTATTTGGCATGTATGCATAACATGCTCATCATGCTTTAATTTAACAAATGCTGTCTTGCTGCGCATTTGACAAAAAAAGCTAATTTCATTATTTTAATCACCCCCTTCATGAATGCTAGTGGATGTGTGTCACTGCTTGAGGTGACAACACCTAGACCCCCCTTATTGAAGGTGCCTTCTCATTCTTCATCACTGTTTGGAGCTCTTATCTAATAAAAATCATTGCTTGCAGCTGGAGTGGATGTGTAGAAGACTAGAAACTGGCTATGAAGAAGTAGTGGCACGATGCAGCATAACGACATGGCCAGGCACATGGGAAACTTTGTGCTTTCATGCAGCATTGATAGATTTCATGTGAGTAGGATTAAAACAAGTGCGCAGCTTCCAAAAGTTGCTTTTGGTACCCAAAGTGTATCACCACGAATCCTTGATGATATTGTTTCTATCTTTCTTTGTTTTTAGGACATTATTTTTTTCACTAGCATTAGGTCTAGAACTTTCTTCTTTACTCTTGGTACAAATACCAATATAAAAAACCTTTAAAAAAAATTAACTTTGATCTTAATGCAAAAAGGTACCACTGTCTGGAATGGAATTTCTTGGGTTGTCTTAAGATATACATGCAGATATGCACAAATTGAGCAAAGCTCGTATGCATACAGTTTTTTTTTTCCTGATGTCTCTCATTCCATCATCTGATCTCGGTGCGTTCATGTATTCCACATATAAAACCCAGGACAGATCAGTTTTATGAGTGATAATTTGGTTCTCGCCCGAAGAAGGGCTGTATATATATAGGCCATTATTAAAGAATGGTATCAAAATGTTGGATATTTATTTTCTCTTTGCTCTTATGGTAGAAGTATTCTTATTGGCCAGGAAGTGAGAGAAGCATCCTGAACCCACAAACTGAGCTTCCATTCGACTTCCCTCGGGCCATTTGCATGCCTCAGGCTCTCGTGGCAACAATCAGCTTTCCTTTAGTGTCCATGTTCAAAAAGAGAGGGGTTTATTTTGCCCGTGATGGGAGGCAAATCCAGATCCAATTTTTACAATGCCACATCGGCACTAGATTAACGGGATTGGATCTCCATGAGAAAACTAAAGAAATGGATGAGGTATAGAGGATACGTCCAAAAAATGAGAACGAGTTATGGTAAGTCAGGCCGCCATGGAAGACGTGAATTTCCTTAGGTCGTGACTTTCCCGGATCAACAGATCTTCTATTTTTTAATACTTTATTGCCGTCATAGTATCTGAATTTATATGTTGACAACATACCATGTCAACTGGTAGCTATTTATATTGGAAACATTACTGAGAAGCCTTGAAAAGCATATCAGGAATTTAGTTCACTAATTTGAAGCGCTTATTGGGTTATACAAAGGATACTTTCTTATAACAGAGCATCATGGTATGGTTGGCAAAGTACCCAATACCTAATCACTGAACCCAAGTTGCCCCAACCTGAACCTGAAATATCAAAATATTTTTTTTTTTATTCCTTGTATGAAGGTATGTGTAGCTAAGTGTACTTTTAATTAAATCCATTATTTTGTTTGGTGTACGTTGTGTACAAGTATGAAGATATGTAGCTTGAAAATTTGTTTTTCGTAACTGATATCAAGATATTGAGTGACATGAACGACTATTTTTATTAGATTAAAATGCTACTGAATTTTGTTAAATCTGTTCGTTTTTGTCAATTTTGAGTATGACTAATACTGGAACCTGAACCTAAGAATTTGATGTTATTCGTATGTCGACTTTCTTTAAGGAGTAAAATCTGTCTGGGATTATTAAGAAAGTGAAACAGTTTCTTGCAGCCCTTATTATGCTTCAATGAATATGTATAGTACAAATAATATATATATAATTGGTTGATGGTCTTAGCATGCCTATAAATTGGCATGTACAAGTGCAAGCAACCAGTAGTTCAATTTTAGGATCGTTATGGGTTGGGACAAGCCAAAGCTCTACACACCATGTAGGAGGCTTTAAGCTGGCTGGGAAATGATCAAGAAAATGTGGCGAGATCGAGCATGCATGACATCAATAAGCAAAGACATTTAGGCATGAGAAGCATTAGGAACCTACAATGCCTGAGCTCTCCACCTTCTGTACCTACCACAGCCCTAGTCAATGGCTACATTCGGTAAAAGGCTTGGCATAAGGCAAGTGAATTGATCTATGAAGGTGTCAACCAGAGCTTTGTTGTGATGTGCCTCGAAGAATTGGATGTGACTCTGTTCCTAGTACCAGATTCCAAGGCTAGAACGACGAGTGCCCAGAAACATTGTGTGGTTGTCTTCTAGGATTTCTGGTGGCTTTGGACGACACAACTTCGTCTCTAGAGGAATTGGGGTCAAGTGCTTCAACTCCTTGGTCTTCATTCCCTGAACAACTGTTAGTCTAGCGATTCTGCATGTACTCGGACCACATTTTTCTTCCTTTAATATAATGTGGGTGCGGTCCTCTTGCCTGTTTGAGAGAAATCAATTTAATTTTTTAATCGCTCCCTTGGCAAAAGGCTTGAGTAGGTGTAGAAATAGGAATGGTGCCAGGCAAATGTGTTGGCCTCACATTGTGCATTGATCTCATGATGGTGCCTCATTTTATCGTCACTTCTTAGCAGGATGCAGCTACTGTATATATGTGTCGATATTGATGAGTTCATGACGCTCCTGTAATCCATAGTGTGCTTTGTAGGAGTGACAAGTTTGCTTTATATGAATTCTGTAGGAGTAACAAGTTTGTAGAAGTAACATGGTGTTGCTAAAAACAAAGTGTGCGGTTTCCAGAATTTGGTTTTCATGCCCAGGGTGTTTTCGCCATGTTGATTGTGTTTCTATCTCTCTCTGTTTTTAATGAACTCTGTTTTTCACCAGCGGAACTTAGTTCAACAATGGCCTACAAATGTGTTGTTTACGGATAACAATATCAAAAGGACAGTTTCAAACGACCCATAAAAAAATGAAAACCTTGAACTATAAATTTCTAAACACTGAGTTTGGTAGCTGATGACATCAACATTTTTCACTGATACTTCTCCAGAAAACAGCCTAGTATGAAGTTGTAGAGATCAAATGAAGCCTGTAAGTGCGATAGGGGAAGAGCAGTATTTTGGTCCATACAAAAATACAAAATTTTTCCATACACATACAGATGGGCTCGAAGACGTTGTATGCATACAAAATGGTATATTTAGCAGGAATTGTAAGGGCAGTGGTACAGTTTCTTGAATATTCATGGTGTATTTAAAAACAGTAAAGTTTTAATGCCACAAATTCAATTAACCTATCTTTTTGACAGCAGCACAGCAGGAAGTGGTGTGAGTGTAGTGAGCATCCACGTTTGTGTGTAGGGACAGGGGACACCGCCAACAATGGTCAGTCATGAGGTACATACATGCTATGCACTATATGCCTAGCTGAGGGCATGCCTGTTACTGTTGAGTGGCACGACAAGCAGCCTTGGCGAGTTGTGTAGAAGCACAGGCCTTGATGAGCAGACTTGATGAATGGGATTTGGTTCCTCAATACTTCTCATTTCCATCATCTGAGCTCTTTGGATGTTTTCCATTTCACAGAATACTCATGACGGAACTAGTGTTATGTATATAGTTTGATGTCGCTCAAAAGAAGAGGTGCTATATATATGGCAGAAATGAAACATGCCATATTGTCACTTTCAAAAATTTGGTTCAATATTTTTATTTTTCAGTAGACGCATCATACACATGCATTCAATAGTATGCATGCATGCATCCAAAGTTGTTAGAGAATTGATCAATTTTGTAAATCAATCAATAAATTATTACTACATCAATATTATGCCCAAAAGCATCAGTTCGTTTTTATATATGCAAACTCCTACGGGACAGAACAGAGTGTTGGGACGCTGGTGGCCATATATTGAGTGCTAATCGTTGTTGGTAAGCGCGAGAACGAAAGTAAGAACTCACAGAACGCACACAAGAACTGGATCGTTGCCGTTTTCATTGGTTACATAAGATGCATTACACGGGATCAATGGCCACTGCACGGCGCTCCCTTATTGTCGTATTGCCGTTTTACCCACACCTCGCATTACACCTGCAGTTTCTTAAGTCACGTGTAACAACTCAAAGTATGTTATGAATGGGAATTAAGCTTGGTCATTTATTTTTCCAGCATAATGATGGCCACATAATTATCCATTGTATTAGTCAGAAGCCCTATAAAGCCATATCAAATCAGAGCTTCTCCATTTTTCCACAGAAAATACATGCTTGTCGAGGTCTTCATGAAACTGAATAAGTTTTGTTTGCATCTGCCAAAAATTCCTTTTATGTAGTGTTGGACTGAGTCCTGTAGCCCCCAAGGTCAGATGTAACAATCTAGAGTTCGTCCCTAATTGTTTCTGATTAAATCATATCACAATGCAGGCACCCCTAAATATTCCCTTTACCAAGTTTTGTTTTGTTGATCATCAAAATCTATCGCTGAATAGCTGCTTAAAACTAGATAAAATTACCAACCACTATTATGCATTGGACAAGAGAAGGAGCTTCGTAGAAGGAGCAGATTTATAGGGTTGCCGACTACTTTCACTTCACTGACAAAATTTAAGGGGCTGCAGTGTGTTCAGTTCAGATCTAAAATGGATGTGCAATTGCATTGCTTTTTCAGCATGTGCTCCCTATCAGAGTTTATATTATATACGTATTATGATTAGTTCACTGATCTTTTTATCTTATAGTACCAATAGTAATTGGGACTTGGGCCAGGCATCCCTATAAAATGAGATGTAGAAGATCAAGCAACCCGTAGCATAGTCTTAGAATCATTAGGTTACTATTGTGGTAGGAAACTTATGGAAGCTGATAAATGATGAAGCAAAATGTAGAAATCGCTTTGTTATCTATGAAGACATGTAGGTTTGAGAAGCATCAGGGAAGCCACAATGCAAGAGTGCCAGTTCAACTCGAACAACTCTGCAAGTGCGTGTACATGCCTATATATTATTAATATGAAATTAAACTTATTTTTGGTAAAATTGTTTTGTCCTAATCCGTGACTAATCCCGTGGCCTCACAGGTATCTTCTCAAATTTTGCAGATCTCTACTGTGTCATTTGACGAATGGAGGCACCCGTGCTCGCAGTTCTCCAAACAGAGCATCGGCAGGACCTATGGCGATACTTGTTCACCTCAAAGCTGCTTTGGACAAGTCTTGACGAAGCTTCTTGACACATTCAATGCCTCTTGAGAGTGTACAGTTTTTTGAAGCTTGGATCAAAAGATCGGGTGCTATTCTATTTCCACATACCTCTCATTTTCATCTATCATCAGCATGCATCACTACTAATGATGCATGCTCCACTTGTATTCCTTATTTCCACTAGTATAATGCCCGTGCTAACGCTTACGTGAAATTTTAGGGATGAATATGAAAACAACCGGCGATGAAAACAAGCACGAGCAATATACAGGAATATTGCATACATCAAAGCAGCTGGATGGCCAATGGAAACCAGTTTTCATACATGTTTATATCATAGTAGCATGTTGCTCTTCTTATTTCATAGCACCTCGTCACTGTTCAGATTCTAAAGTCACTAACCATTACCACAAATTCAGTAAAGCTATTTACTCAACAAAAAAACACTATGCAAGTCAGCAGGACACGGCATCAATGTTGAGTTGGTCAGTGTCGACACCGTCTCGTTGAAGGTAAAAACTGAATGGAGCCACCATACCTACAGCACCACGCCAAGAAGTCGGTCACCATGTATCACACAAGTAAGCAAAAACAGACACCTATTGCTCTGTGCAGATGCATGAATACCACAAAATGTCATGATATTTCAAGATGTATTTCATAGTTAGCCGACCCAGCCACCACAAAACTGTCCCTGCAAATAAAAGACAACATGGATAATTAGCAATGAGAAGATATGATGGGACACGTAAGTATCACGAGGAAAGTCGAGCTCTACTGAATATACAAAAGCTATACCTAAACCAAATCAGTGTTAAGGTGGGGAAATGAGAAGTCAGTCAGTAAAGGGAATCAATAATCGACAATGCACAGAAAACCCTTGATTGAGGAGCTTGAGAACCCAAATATCAGAAATCTTGCATGGAACATTTAAGTAAATTAAATCAAAACCTCCATAAAAAGCAGAAATTATGAGTTCACTTACCCTTTGATTGAGGCCGCGATCATGTCGCTCAGGTTCGATCTGATCGATCATCTGCGATCTGTTTGGATCATGGATCATGATGAACTCAATCAATACTTTATATAATCATCAGGTAGCTCCCTCGTATTGGTTGTAGTACCTATACGAAGTTATTTATAGCATCTAGTGAATTTGGGTACTTAATAAATTCCATTGTCTTTTTCATTTGCTCATAAACAGTTACCAATCATCATAGAAGCTACTATTTCAGGATTTTGATAGTGGCAGAATCCCAGCTTGCTGCTGTTATCACAAGGATAATGAAGGCCTACAGAATAACCAAGATGGAAAAACTTAAAATATGGTTAGATTTGTTCGCATGTTCTGAACCTCTCTGATAACATGTTCATTCAATGATCTCTTTTGTTGCTTCAAATCAGAAACAAAAGATATATTTGGTCATGACGGGATTCAGAGGTTTCGCAGGTGGGCGTGGGCATCGTGAGCGGGCTGTCCTAAAAGTCATCATTTTCGCCTGCCCGTAACCCCATCCTGCGGTAAACACCGCTAATCATCTCTGCCCCCGTCTCTAACTGGCCGGCGTCTGCGCACAAGGGCGGCAGGCGGACGTGGACTACAACAAGAGGCATCGGCTGACTCATCGCCGCCGCCAATATCTTCGCCGTCATCCACGTCATCGGGCGTACCTTAATTCCTTGTGATCGATCGATGGGGAAGTCGCGACCCGACTGACCCGGGGCGAGGGGTTCTGGGTGAACGGCGTACCTGGCGGCGACGACCGGCTAAGTGCCGATCTCCAACCACCGCCGGCGGCGTGTATGACCTCCGGCAGCGCCCGCCGACGGCGCCGCCCGCCACTTGGCCGTGGACGACGCTTAGCGGGGGCGCTGGCCCGCGGCGGAGGAGCCCGCACGGCGCCTCCTGCTCCGCGATCGAGGGGGCGCGCGTGTGAGAGCCGCCGGTTTCCTTAGAGGGCAGCGTCGGGAGAGACGGAGGGCGGGCGTTTCCTTCCGGAGGCGGGCGGTTCGGAGCAGGGCGGTGTTTTTGTGGGGAGAGGAGTGCAGCCGGGCGGTCTTTTCACCGCGAGGGGGAGCGGCCCCGACGCGAGGCGAGGCTCGGTCGGGTTGCACGTCGTAAAGGCTTCAACGCATGGTGAAGCCAGAAGTTTTCAACTATAGGATAGATGCTCTGAGAATGGCATGGAAGTCCACCAGACAGACCATCGGCAGGGACCCTCTGGCGGCAGCTTGTTCACCTCAAAGCTGCCTTTGACGAGTCTGTTCTGCAGAGCGCCGTGGGGGACGGATGAGAAGCCCCTGCTGGAACACTTCTAATGGGGCCCCTAGCTAGTATGTGGCACTCACGTGTTGTGTGTAGCTGTTTCTATTTTTGTCAGGAAGCTTCTCGACACATTCAATGCCTCTTGCGAGTGGACTGGTTTGGCGAAGCTTGGATCAAAATTCGGGTGCTATTCTATTTCCAGATACCTCTCATTTCCATTTATCATCACCCCACTCCCCATAGTAGGACATAACTAAAGTACTATGTGATTGGTAATTTGGCTCGGTCAGAAGAAATAGTAGCATGGTATATATTGGCCTGGAAAGAATCTTGGCGTATCATGACATTAATTTTCCAGAAGAATTGATTATATTCATTGAGTAGCCTAGTCATTATGGGTTTGCTTGGGACACTGGATATCTTCCATGTACATGCATGTGTTGTCAGCACAGGTTTGTATTGCTGTTTGACTGCGCAACTGCCCAACAAGCAGTATTCAAATAACCGCCATACACATGCATTCTATACTTGTCCATAGGCTTGGGGTACATGTCCACGTACAACTTGTACAACACTATATGTTTACGTGTCTAATAATGTCGCGTGCGGTGAAGAAAAAAAAGGTACAACATTGATCTTGGGGAATAGCAATAAGCGTGCAGGCCTTAGATGTTTACGACAGTCAGTCACATAACAAGCACACTTCGATCACGTCCAGGCCTTAGATGCAGATGCCGGCAAAAGCTAACGATCTAACTCTACCTGCATGTGACTAACAGCATGCAGCCAGCGACTTATGATACGATGGCCACAAACTTGATCATACATGAAGGAAAATAAATTTACTAACAAAACATCTATCTTCTCGAGATTTCACGACCTATGCTGCCGGAGGCAGTTGTATTAGTACCTAGCAAACGAGATTTTTCTGTGGGACCGATATTGCTGGCAACACAGAGTGCTACTCCTTCAACTGAAAACAACCTGATCGGACGTGTATGACAAAGCCTGAAGCAGCCCTTAGTGTCTCTATTATTGTTTTTGCATTCAGTCACAGATGTCTGCTACTAAAATAATAAGCGTTACTAAACTTTTAACGCATGCATTCAGTCATAGATGTCTGCTACAGCTTCATAAGGAACTGGAGCAGCTGCACTTTGTTGAGCCCTTTTCATAGAGGAACATTTTAGCCAATGCAAAGCATCATGCAAAGATTTGGCAATTCTGTTTCGCTGCATCTCATTTCCATCTATTATCAGCTCTCCTTGCATTCTTCCATTCCGAATAATACCCAGGACAGGGCTAAAGTTCTATGTGTGAATGATGATTTGATTTGATCCAAAGAAATGGTGATTCCAAATAATGCATACACGGGGCAGTTTGGTGGTGGTGAATTACATGAGCGGGGGTCATTTAGTGCTTTGTCCACAGAGAAAATGCCTAGACCAGTTGTGCAATTAGAACAAGCCATTTTGCCCTAACTGAGTCCAGCTCTAGAACTCCATAGGATTTATTGGGAATCTATTTCCTAAAAAGGGTATGACCACCCCCCTCTCCATATATGAGACATCTCTAATCTAATTTTTACACCTTCCAACACTAATAAGCGGTTGAAGAAGTCAGTCCTTGTTCAGCTCTTTGTCACTGCGATCCGTGCTATCTAGCATTTGAGGTGTGTGACAAGTACAAGGTGTCAACACGACCTTTTGAGCTGATTGATCTAATTTGAGCTCCGCAACGCCAGAAGGAGTTATGTTCGTTACAAGCACCTAATTTGACCATTGTGCCGACGTACACTACAATAGTTACCTTCGTGCATGCATGTTTGATAGCACTAGGTGGAGCTATGTGACTGCAACCACTTATGACCCGAGTTCCCATTGCATCTCACTCCAAGAAACATTGATCAACATACACCATTCAATACGTGCACACTTCAATCTCTCATTCTCGTCTTGGCATAAGTCAATTTGAGGCGCACATGTACAAATTTTGTAATGTTTAGTTGTTTTGTCATGCGATGGTCATGACGAGGTACCTATTTATAGTCAAAATGTACTCTACTTCACTCAAGATCAATTACTGGTGTAAGAACGAAATATCACAAAAGCATGCAGGTACGCATACATCTTTGTCTATAAAATCAATCTTGGATAGGGATTCACCCGACTGAGTGTTTTCTTGCTGAAGCGACCTAGGCAAACTATCTATCATACCCAGACAATGTTAGATTCACCCAACTGTGAGCGATGTCATCTATGGCCAGCTCGATGTCGAAACATGCCCTTCAGTCACGGACGCCCTGGATTTACACTAGCTACACTCTAAGAATAATAATCTCATCAACGAGAAATTTGAAGCCAGGTCTCTAGCAGACGACACCAGGTTGCAAGCCTAATCATGTACATGGGCATATTTGAACAAGGAATCCAAAATTACACACACCGTACAAATTCTATCATTTTTTCCCACACTAGTGGAACTTCTTTGATGCTGTTTGGTTGTACAGACAGCAACGTTAACATAAATACAACGATTCCTGCAACCGAGCGTAATCCGGGGGCATGCTAGGCGCCCGACCAGGCAGCCCAGCAATGGCCCACTTAAGGCCCGCCCCGCATCGCGTTTTGTCGCCTACCTCTCGCCTCCTCCATCCTCTTCCTCGCCCCCCCCCCCACCGCCCTAGGGCTCTCCTATTCGCCCCTGTGAAAGGGCACGCTGGACACTAACCCACGGCGGGGAACGCCGCCGGCGCCGGCGTCGTGGCCTCCGGCGGCGTCGTCATCATCGCGTCATCCTCCGTGTTCGAGCAGAAGCCTTGGGCCACGGGCCTGCCAAGGCTGGTCGGCGCCAAGATTGGCCGCGTAATCCACCCCTCCTGAAGGCCTGTACCCATTTCGCTGCCAACCAATTACATAGTACAAGAAACAAACAATAATCAATGCAATTTGTTTCCAATGTGAACCGTTTATGCCACCAAACAACACCTTAGTAGTGAGTCCATTGGCCTGCTGAGACCAATAATTCGATCTAGCATTTAGCTCCAACTTGACGAGTTCCATTAGCAAACTATGCGAGAAATCGCTATCTGCGACACTTCTTAACTGCTATCAGCGACACGTTTTACAAGTGTCACCCTTTTTGCGTCGGAGATAAGGGGCATATCTATGACGCGATGTTTACGCGTCACCGATAACACCCTATATCTGCGGACGCGTCGATTGGCTACACGCGTCACCGATAAGGTGTTATCCGTGACGCATGTAGCGGCTACATCGTCACACGATAAGGTGTTATCTTCGGCGCATGTACTATGCGATGTCGCAGATAAGGTGTTATCTGCGACACATGTACTAACACGTGTCGCAGATAAGGTGTTATCTGCGACACATGTAGCTAATACGCGTCACCAATAGCTATTTCAGAAAAAAAAAAATTGGTGATCCTATATATATATACACATATACATATGTAGGATCATCCATATACATACACACACATCATTGAAGCTAACATTTTCTTCAGTAATATGGTACATTTCACAGTAGTACACAGTTCATACTCCATACTTGCCTAGAGAATGTATGTTTTTAGAAACTACAATTACACATCTGTGGTCATTAGCTACCAATCTACAAACTGAGAAGATCACACAAGAGAGAGAATGTAAGGACTACAAAAATAAGAATACTAAACTAGTATACATTGACAAAGAAAGGAACACTTAGTAGTACTGGATTTGGCCAAAGAATTAACTGAAACTAAAGGCAGATTGACACACTGGTTCCTCTCTTGACCTTACCATGAAATGGAACTAGCTCCTCTCATGAAATCATTAGTTATCAAATAGTATAAGTATATGCAGTCCGAAGCCAAGGCATTGTTGAACGTACAGATGTTCCCTTGCCCTTGTCTCGAACAATCTCAGTATGTATCTCTGTGACACACAGAGCCAGGAAATATTGAGCCAAAACAAATGGAGAATACTTGATTCAACTTAATATAGGAGAAAAGAGACCCTTGACTGTGTAAATGAATCAAGAAGAGATTTCCATACAACAAGCATTGTAACTTAAACAGATTTACAACACTGAACAAATGGAACTAGCACTACTATTGCTACAACACTGAACACTCTAACAGAACGCTGTATGTGAACATTGTCCAGTATAACTGTATTGTGTTGATTAACTAAATATTTGGGAAAATGAATAGACTGCAATTTCATATTTTAACACCTGCAAATAGTTATAATGTATTAACTAATTATTGTTTAACAGATTTACAGACCTACATTATATTATATTATTCAAAACAGTTCAGTTTTTTCTTAATGTCATGCATAATATAGAATCCATTGCCACTGCCACACATGTATTCCCCAGAGATCCAAAGGCAAGTCCTCACAGGCTCCCACTGGTGACCAGTAGAGAGAAAAGGAAACACGAGCAGGGCAATATTTCAATTCAGATGAAGAGAGGAGGGGTCAACGAGAAATTCTCACCAGGCGCGTGGGAGAGTTTGCGGGGACACCTCCATGGACGAGTAGGGATTCGAGCGGCGACATCATTCCTGCATGAGAGGGAGGATCCACCATGGCTATTGCGACTCCAACTCGCATGTGGCCCCGATCCAACCATGGACACCATGGATCTGCGGTAATGGAAGTGGCGGCTCGGTCAGATGCGGAGGGGGAAGTGACCCGATTCATCGCCCGAACCCTAGCTGTGGAACCCGATCGCCCGTGCGCCCGTGCTGCTGGAAAAGGGAGGCATGCGGCTGGACGGGAGGGCGCCGCTTCGTCCGTGCAGCAGGGAAGGGAAGGAGCACCGGGAGGGGGGAGGTGGGGCTGAGTTGCGATGTGCAAGGAAAGGACGGGTGGGAGAGAAGTGACGGACGGGAGGAGAGAGTTGTGTGTGGAGGAAACCTAACTCTTATATTTATACGGGCCAGAAGAACGTGTGGGGCTTTTTGCTGGGCCATGGCCACATTAACCAACTATTTGTGACGTGGCTTAACAAAAACAAGTCACAGATAGCGTACATATCTGCGACGCGTCTATACAACATGTGCCGATTTACTATCGTGACAGCGCCTTGTTCACCCACGCCACCGATATGGCCATATATCTCCGACGCACCGGTAAATATCGTGTCACAGATAGTATTAGTGACGCCGTTTTTTTTCTAAATGCGATAAGCTGCTATCGGTGACACGTTGGGCTTAGGGCATGGGCAACAACTTATCGTGGCGGACGCTGCCTTGTTAACCCTTGTCACTGATACTCTATTAGTGACGCTGCTTTATTTTCGTGTCACAAATGCGATGGTCACTGATAGCGTTTTCTGGCATAGTTACCACATCATTTGCATTGCAGGCGTCTAGCTAATTTGTACAGTTTTGTAGCTTAATGCATCTTTAATTCCACCAATCGAAGTTGCCT
Organism: Hyparrhenia diplandra; assembly: GCA_015847255.1. Classification (NCBI taxonomy): domain Eukaryota; kingdom Viridiplantae; phylum Streptophyta; class Magnoliopsida; order Poales; family Poaceae; genus Hyparrhenia; species Hyparrhenia diplandra. The sequence continues at coordinate 58,671 of JADLZK010006697.1, forward strand.
ACCATGTCTCGACGATATATAGATGATACACAACATGTATAATTACTTATCAATATTTTTTTGTGTTTCAGGGTGAGCCAGATCAGTCATCACTACATATAGACTAGTTCACAGTTCGCCCAACATTGCCTTACAAGATAACTTATCATGTGATACCAACAGTGACACGGCTGATGGATGCAGCATCGCTTCACACTTCAGGGCTAGCCAAGTCAGCTGCAGATTGTCATTAGGAGCATGTAAGACAAGATTACAGAGTGCGTATGGACTCAATAACGCATTTTTGAAACATGATCTCATTTAAATTCATATCTTAATGCTTCACCCTGCATGATCTCCTCAGAAGCAATCCATGGCTTAAGCCAACTTTCATGGTGGCTGGTTCTAAGTAAATTTGGAATTTCTATCCTCAACAGCAGACTGTACTTTGGTTTCAACGTTCTAATAACTTGTCTAAAGTACAAGAAAAACTCACGTCGCATGCCTCCAAGAGACCAAGCTCCCTTGCATTCCACATTACAATCTCATCTCTTTCCTCCAAATGCTGACAAGAGCTGCAGCTACCTAGCTTTTAAAGGTGCATGTGATTCATCTCCCCGTTACATTCATGCCACAAAGGAATGAAAGGGTCCTGTTATGATGGCTGCAAAGCGCAACGATGAGGTACCATCCAGGGCCTTCGTAGCACATGACCCTCATACGGACTGTAGCTGACTCATGACGAGCTTCTGAACACATCCCAATCCCTCTTGGACGCAGACAACTGTTGAGCTCCCAAGCTTTCTGAACATGCATGAGTCACACAGATGAGATGTGATTCATCTCACGTTACAATACAGACTAGCAGAAAGTAACAGCATGGACCCTTTGTGATTGCCACAAGTGCCCACGAGCTTCGGGCACATTCCCCAGTGCCTCTTGTGCACCGACATTTAGGCGAGGCTTGCATGAATACTAGTTCTATGTTATTCCTGGATACCTCTCATTTTCTATCCCATCAGTTCCTTGCACCCTGCCATTTCACACAATACTCAGTACAAAGCTAAAGTTTTGTCTACGAGTGGCAATTGCATTCAATCCAAAGAAATGGTGCCATGGTATATATATTAGCGTCAGAAGTAGCATGACACATTATTACTTTTCCTTGGAAACAAACACATATTTATTCTCAGTATGTGAGTCATCATTGTCCTGTTTGATTAGGACGCTGGAAAAATTTCCAGGTACATGCAAGTCCTCCCATGAAAACTATTTCATCGGCCTACGTCTGATGGATGTTTTGCTACGCACCAACCTGACAGACAGCATTCAAGTAGCACCCATATGCATGAATTCAGAACTGATGTGTATATTGCAAAACAAAACTGTTATTCTTACTATCCAGGCATCTTCTGCTTTTTAATAAAATTGATTGTCAATCAATCAATCATCAATACATCAAAAATTGAGCTGGAAAGACACCAATGCCGCTGAAACGGACTCCTACACGTCACTCAACAGGGTTACAAAGATGATCTGTTCAATGAAACCATGGAGGAAGCAAAATGAACCAAGGGAACTGTGTGATTGAAGAGATTCGTAAAATTCTAAGGACCAACAGTTGGTGCAGTCGAGGTGCCTACCAAGTCCCTCACGAATGGAAGAAACAATGGCACTGACATCTCGGCTGAAGATCCAGATGCCGTACCTAGCTACCACTTGATATTTCGAATCTTCCATCTGCTAAGGGCCTGTGGAGAGAAACTGCCACCAAGGATGTTGACCAATTTTTGTGCCCATTGCATGGTCGTGGACGCACCTCCAAATCTGCTACCAGCCGCTGTTAGAGTTTAGAACATGTATCCAACCACATGATGCATGATGGCCGTGGTTCAGTTTGGGTTTCTAGCAATTCTTTTTTTGCATCTTCCCTGACAAATTTCTGCTTTATTGTTGGTGCACTAATGAAATCTTTTAGGCTCCACCAAAAAATAGTTGTAGGATTAATGCAAGCTCAAGCCACTCGCGTGAATTCTCTGATTTATGTGTGACACATATTTGCTTATACGTCCAACTAGTAAATCTCACAATATTCATAAGCAGTTAGTAGGTCGTTGGTCTCAAGATATATTTTATTTCTATCAGAATAATAACAAACTGAATCTGAATTCTCCAAACCAGTAATACATGCCACACTGGTGGAACAAATTCTCCGCTTTATTAGAATGCTATTCATCCTGGGACGTTCAGGAAAATTTCTGTTCTATTCCATTTCCCAATACCTCTCATCTCCATCTATCATGAGCCCCTTGCATTTTTTCCATTCGTTGTAGTACTACCCAGGACAGAGCTAAAGTTCTAAGTGAATGGTAATTTGTTTCGATCAGAAAAATAGTGCCATTGTATATATTGCCCCCTGAAAAGATTCTGGCATATTGTCGATCAGTAGCAGAGTAATTATGGGTCACTGCAAATCTTCCACGTACATGCAGGTGCCCAAGCACATGATTTTTGTCAGCCTAAGTCTGTTGCTGTTTAACTGCGCAGCTGCCTGACAAGCAGTATTCAAACAACCCATATATACATGCATTCAATAATTATCCATATATTGCATAGTAAAATTGACACCCTTTTATAATCCAAGCATATTCTCCTTTATTAATTGAAATCATCAAAATTCACTGCCAAAGAGTTATTTAAATGGTGAAATCAATCAATCACTTCTACATCAAAAAATTGAGTTGTAAAGATGCCTGGGCTGCAGATGTTGGAGCAGGGTTACAGATCGAGAAGAGCAAATCTAGAACCCTTGTTGGACTTATTAGGTTAATACAGCTAGATGAGACCGATGAACCCACAAATAGTCTTTTTATTTTTTATCGATTTTGTTGGAACCCGCAAAATTAAGACCATTTGTAGGCTGTGGAGAAGCCTGCTTGCATTCCTAATAGCATTAAGTGGACATAGGATTCTTAGGACCGGGGTGTTTTCAGTAATGAAATTTTCATGCCAATATTTAGAAAAGGTCCACCGCTAGAATAGATGAACTGAAAAGAAATTTAATTAATCAATTGATTGATGCCATCTTTTTTAATTGTTGTGAGCTTCCCATTAACATTTGTATTCGTCATGGAAATTGATCTATTGCATTAGCTTTTTGATAAATGGTACTGATGTCATATCATCTCACAATCAAATAGCCAGGTAGGGTTAACAGGGTTCCTTTGCTATTTATCTCCCATGACAAATTGTATTTGTCAGATAGATGTCATTCATCCCCTTACATGACACACAAAACACACAGACCAGCAGAATGGGTTAACACAGTTACTTTGCGATCTCCACAAGTGTCACGAGCTTCTGATTCATTCCCGGTTCGTCTTATGCGCTGACATTTCAGGCGAAGCTTTCAAGAACAATCTGGTTCTATGTTTTTTCCTTGGTATCTCTCATTTTCATATCATCAGCTCCTTGCGTTCTACCATTCCACACAAGTCTAGAGCTAAAAGTTCTCATGAGGGCAACTGGATACAGTCAGAAGAAATAGTGCTATGGTATATTTATTGCCCTCAGGTCAAAAGAATCATGAAACATCATTACTTTTGTTTGCAAAAGAACTGTCTCATACTTATTCGCATCCATCCCTGGGATCATCACGAAATTGATAAGTTTTATCTTGCATGTGCAAAATTCCATTTCATGTAGTATTGACTGCATCCCAATTACCAACCTCCATTATGCATTGACAACCAAAAGAGCCTTGTAGTAGAAGTGAATTTATAGGGTTGCCTACGACTTTTACTTCACTGAATAAATTAAACGGGCAGTAGTGTGTTCAGTTCAGATCTTAAATTAACTAGTGGAAAGGCACGCATGACATTAATGACGCAAGTTATACCAAACTAAAAATCTTTTTATAATAGTGAAATACATAAATAGTCCATGATTGCACAACAATATATGCATAACGACAATGCAGTTCTACCAAAAATTGTAATATTATTATTACATATGTACCAATCGCTTTGTCCCCATTTCACCTCTTAGTCCTCCCATGCATTATCAACAACAGTCGCTGTTAATGGATGAGAAAGAAACATATGTGTCATATAATGATCAATATAACTACAAACAAAATAAATAAATTAACTTTCTTTTGTTGCAATGGTAGCATGCAAAATCACATAATTAATTATGATTGAGATTGATAGCACATAACAATTGCATAAATACTATGTCAACTTGTCGCCAGTTCAGAGATACCCATCTCCTATGATTGCACAACAATATATGCATAAATAACCACAATGCTGTTCTACCATAAATAGTAATATTATTACATATGTACCAATCGCTTTGTTCCGATTTCACCTCTTAGCCCTCCCATGCATGCAGATCAGCAGAAAACATTTTCAGTCAGTAGATAATGAATGAGAAAGTACCATTTGTACAATATAATGATCAATATAACCAAAAGTAAACGAAAATGAATTAACTTTGCATCATGTAATGATCAAATCCATTTCCTCAACCGCCACCGCCCTAGGGCGCTTTTTCTTGTTGCAATGCTAGCACAAAATCACATAATTAAAGAATGATTGAGATTGATATATAGCACATAGAGAGGCCTCTAGTAACTTCAATATTAAGATTAACACTCGCATGACCCAAATGTTGTAGTAAGTGTCTTGTTCAAAAAAAACATTTCACTTTCATTCTGTGCTTATACATCTGCCTCCTCGATCGGGTCTAAAAGAAGTGAATTATAGTGGTAATGAACACAAAATTCAAATTTACATGCATTGTCACATTATGCGCTTGGCATATAAATATGTGATGGCAGATTAGGATAATTGGGGATCTGAGACTCCATTTCCTTGCTTATTGATGCTGCTACTTGTAGCAGAAATTCAGCAAAAGACATCAGGGAAAACAGAGAAAACTTTTGAGTTTTAGAACCATCGCAGAGGATAATTGGGGGTTTGAGCTTGACAGCCAAACTGAAGGAAGAGGACATAGTGAGCTTGTGTACTAACCTGCTTGTTGTGGCCCTCGAGGGAAGTACACAACCTGGCAACCCACCGCCAGCATGGAAACAAGCGGACGGCGCAGGCACCCCCTCGCTATGAATTCAAGCACTTTTGACCTCCACCATCGTAATAGTAGCTTATAATAAATTCCAACCCTAAGTGGATAAAAATTGAGAATCAAGGTGTATATTAACTTATAATAAGTGACCTTAAACCGGTATTTTAACTGAAAAACAAACTAACCCTTCGGTACAAAGACATAACAATCTATTCACGCCATGAAAAAAATCATGGCTAAGTGAATTTAGCAGAGCTTGGCCAAATGCTATAGGGCGCTTATTAGCACACTATTGGGCTCTATATTGGCGCTTAATCAACATCGCGGCAGCTGCTTCTCGCCACTATAGCGCGCTTATTTCGTGGGCGCTTATTTTTTAGTGATTCAATGGAAGGATAAATATTAAGAAATTAATGTAGACAGCAAGAACTGTTCCCATGACCTATCCCAATAATGAGTTTGGTGGCTCGTGCTGCCTTTTACATTTTGTTTTACTGACTAAAACAGCCTAATATGTCACATGTTTGATAAATGTTAAGTATAGTAAAAATCATAGTACTTAAGCAAAGGCCAAATAAAAACTAACTCTATTCCGTAGAACAAGAGAATAAATTGAAAAATTTGAAGCGTACAACATCTTTCAGTTCAGTATTGAATGCACATATATACATATAATAACAAACAGTCAGGGTTCTTTAGCATGATCCGATCCAATGTGTTCAATTATATATATAATATTTAGATAAGTATGAGATAATGGACCAAGACCCTGCAAGTACAAAACTGATATCTTTTAATGATTGCTAATACATGAATGGGGAGGCTAGAAAATATGCAACGACAACACTGAACTAAAATGTGTGGTAACTTGGAAAAGATTGTGATGGCACTGATTCATTTAATTTGATACTGAAATTGGAGAGAAGAATTCCTGCTTGCTGAATTTAAAGTGTGCAGAAGTACCATGTCATGGATGTCAAATGTCAGTTGCAAGGGAAAATGAAAAAATGGGGAATAGATTGAGATCTCATCTCCAACGCACAGAGGAAAAATGAAAATGGGAAATAGATGGAGATCTTATCTCTCCACGTACAGAGATTAATCCGTATTGCCGAAACCTCGTCCTAGAATTCTGATCAATATTGTAAGCAACCAAGCACGACTGATCTTACAAAATCACAACTATATCTAGGTTGCGGAGCAAATTACACAAGTTTATAACACAGTACATATTTCACATAAAAATTGAATTTTCAGTACAGATAAAAACCAAAATTAAAAGGATAGATTATTCACCTCCTCTCTTGTTTATCTCCTTTTGCCGAAGGTGATGTCCTCCTCTGTGCCACCATTCTAGTGGACTCCGTCTCCAGGTGCGTGTATTCTAACTGACAGATCGAGATGGAATGTGGCGGAGTGGCAGTGACACAAACAAGCCCTCCAATCAAATCAAAAGAATACATAACCCACTCAATGCTAGTTGTTCACTCCTGATGAATCTCTTCAGCATAAGAGTCTAAAGAAAAGAAAGATTTGCCATTTTAGAGAGTACTATTCACATTGCATTTCAAATGCATTTGAGTATATATACACATGAATTTCTAGATTCTACAAATATAGGAAACAACTAAACAAATCTGCATTTTTTATTTTTGTTGACAGATTGAAAAAGGCTCAAAATACCAATTAGAATTAAAGCTGAAATCTTTTTACAAAGCTGAAAAGTTTGCTAAAAAAAGTAACTATCTTTGGACAGCATTAATGCAAAATGGGAAATAGATTGAAATCTCATCTCTCCATGTACAAACTGCCTGAGCAAGAAATGTGGCCATGACCCTTTTGTCTAGAATTCAGATCAACTAATACTGTAAGCAGCCAAGCACGATTGATCTTAGAAAATAACAACTATACCTAGGTTGCAGAGAAAATTACACAGGCCTATAAGATAGTAAATATTTTACATAAACATTGAGCTTCAGTATCTATAAAAAACCAAAAGTAAAAGGGGATGGACTAATCAACTCTCCTCTTGTTTATCTCTTTGTCGATAGTGATGCCCTCCACTTGTGCCAATGCAGATCTCCATCTCTGGTTGACTCCGTCGTTGATGCACGCGAACAAAACCCTCAAATCAAATCAAAAGAAGAAATAACCCAGCTAACTCCAAGCAGTTTGACACATCGGACTAAATATTATACCAAAATATAGCATGACCAAAATATAAATTCATAATCGATAGCATGACTAAATATTACCCTTAGGAAATCAGATGAAATGTAGGAGTTGGATCTAGAAAGAAACAACTGACTGAAGAAAAAAACAGAAAATAGCATTACCAATCAGATGCAGTCATCACGTATACTCTCTTGATCCAATTGCATATACAACAGAAATCAAATTCCTTTACCCGTCAAATTTTTACTGGGTCGATGATAGATAGAGGCACGTATAGATCGGATGGGATTCGTGAAGAGTCCCCTATGAACAGACATAGCACAAACTGGTTCTCCTAATCTGCATAATGCAAGGGAGATTAATTAGGAATTAATATAAAATAAAACAGCATATGAATAATTTGTCACTAAGAATAGAATCTTTTACCCATCAGATTAGCCAAAAATTACGTGATCCATGTTTTTTTTGGTCGTAGACTGTTGGTTTTTTTTAATAAAGCACCTGTAGTGGCTCCCCAGCCCCTATAGTTCACAAAAACGTGATCCATCTTGATACAAAGATTACTTTATGCATAGAGAAGGCTGTAGGGCGGAGAGAGATAAATTGATACGAAGGAGATGGATTACCTCGAAGTTGATTTATTAACAATGAAAGAAGCCATAGGCTCACCTTTGGGTTCAGAGGGACTATTGGACAAAGATGAGTCGTGACAAGACAATCGTGAGTGGTTCTCGAAGTTGGGGTCCTCGACGACCTAACGGGCGAGCCCGCTTTGGCGGTGGTATCCCGCCGACGGAGGGTAGGTCGCTTAACATAACCTCGCCGATGGAACCCGTTGATCCATTCTAGGCCTCGTCGAAAGTTTCTACGCTTCGAGAGCGACGCCGCTCGCCAGAGCCTTGTCTCCCCCTGCGCCGATTGACGCGCCCCCCCGGCTTCCTCCTCGCCCCGCCACAAGCCTTCAATGGGCCGCTGCTGTCGGCCATACACGCCGTGGACGCAGGGGACAGAGGGCAGTTGGGGAACTGGGGTAAAACGGCCTAGATCCGGAGAGGATCAATGGAGTGGAATTGGTTATGCTTATTTCTCCGGAGCCATGGGTGGAGTGTGATGAGGTAACCGCCTCGGTGGTATTTTGGAACGATGACCATAGCACGAGCGGTACACACGTAGGGCGGGTATGTTTTTTGGGTGAAAAAAGACATCGCCAAGGAGGTAACAGACACGGGAAAAAAATGCCGCGGCGCCGGTGTATGTTTCGCTATGTTCCTGCTATTCTTTCCGGGTCCACCTGTCAATGATACGCGGGTCGTAAAGTTTTACGGTGACAATGGATTTTCAATTTGTTTGCCTTTTATAGTATAGATAGGTGATGGGCTGCAGAGCATGTGCTCCCTGACGCTTGAGCTTATATATTTTCATGAATGCAAGCAGTACCAATAATAATTGGTTCATGGGCTGCGTATGCCTGGCAAAACAACGCTTACAAGCACAAGCTCCAGAAGCATAGGTTTAGAACCATTAGGTTACTGCTGAGATTAAATTAAAAAAGGTTACTACTGTGTGGTAGGACTTTCAGCTCTGGCTGCGAAATGGTAAATAAAATGTATGCAATAGCATGGTATTTATGAAGACATGTAGGTTTGAGAAGCATCAGGATGCCAAAATGCTTGAGACTCCCTTCCACTCCAACAAATCTGCCCCTGCCTACTCTGCAGGCTTCGGTATGTATCGGTGCATACACTGGACAATTATTAACTATCGAATATATTGGGAAATTAAGTGTATTGTAGTAAAATTGTCTGTAGTCGGGGCCTCACAGGTCTGTTCTTGAATTCTCAGGTCTCAAAGTCACTGACAAATGTTGGCATCCCGGTGTGACGCTGCTCGGGTCTTGATGGCTGCATACCTGGTACCTCTGGATACATTGAGTCACACTTCCATCTGCCAAGCACTGTTGGAGACAATGAAAGTTCTCGTCCTTGAGCGCAGAACTGTTGATGCTTCATCTGAAGGCACGTTGGCCTGATGAACTGATTTTGCCGGTTGTCTGGTTGTGCCAAAGCTTGAAGTTTATGGTGCTCTGGGGATGTTTTCCTTGTTTGTTGCCGTCCGGACCTGCGTGTCCTGTTACCTGTTATCCATTTGGGTGCTTGGTCATTATCTAGTTGTCTTAATCTGTGCTAGTAGGTCGGCTTAGACTGTCTAGCATCTATGACTATCTTGTCCTCTTTGCTGGGTCCATGACTTTGTTGGGTTGCTCCAACAGTTTCCAAAACCTATCTCGAAATATAGAAGCTATTTCTCATGGGCAACCCCAAACAATTTTCAAGCCATACGAGCCCAACCGGTCTAAAGAAAGATTAGTTCGATCAGGGTTACCAACCGAGAATAAAGTTCCCTGCCCAATGGTGACAACTGTAGGCTTTTGTAGGAGGACCTGTAGTTCCGATTGATTAGTAACTCAAACAGCGACCTGGTCCTGTTGTCCCATCTCGATTTTCTCAAGTGCAGAAAGATTGTTAGTGAGTTTTGCAACCTATTGGAGATGCTCGAAAATATACTAGTGGTTTTGCTACCCATCCTAGGGAATGAAGGATTTATAGAGTTCACTCTACTCGGAATTTCTGCATTATTGGTTTTAGAATTCATTATTATTAGCTCACTCTTTATTTTCACTAGTGTATAGTACCAATAAATTTGGATACATTACGACCCAGAAATGCGTATAAAATGACATGTACAAGCTCAAGCGCTAGTAGTTTCGTTCTAGGATCATTATAGGCTGCCACAAGCCATGGCACTGCACGTTAAGTAGGAGTCTTTAAGCTAGCTTGGAAATGAGGAACCAAAAATGCAGCAATAGCATGTTATTTGTTGAGATTATTTAGGATTGAGAAGCATCAGGATGCCAGTGTTTAGTTTCCCAAACATAACATACCACGAAGTCAGTGGCCACGTTGGTCTGTAACTAATCCAACATTCTCACGGGTCGCCATTCTCCACATTCAGAGCGTCCGCAATGGAGGTAGGAAATCGCCAGCTGACGTGTTGCTTGATAACAATATAAAAAGTAAAAACAGCGGCAGTGCGGATGGAGTCAGAGACACACAAAAGAAATCTGGGAACGTGTGCCAGCTAGCTGGTACTTTGTTCCCGCTAGCGCCGTGCATTTGTATGTTTTCTCGTCTCGCTCTCTCATGCTGATTGGTTGATACTTCCCAGCTAGCTGATGTGTACACTGTTGTGGACGCCCTCACAGTTTAGACTGAGTTACTGTCGAAATGAGGCACGATCATCACCACCAGCACTGGTCCACTCTTCAAGGATAACAGCCTTATTTTCTTTTCAGCCAATGGAGACCAACCACTTCCAGCTATGAGATGAGTCGCTGCTCCCACTGCAAGGGACTTGCTGTTTTTGAGATATTTTATTTGTCATAATAAAATAAGCAGTTTATGTGTCAGTTCAATATTGGTGGCACCAGTGTTATCTCTATGTCTATTCTACTATATGAGGAACCAAGTGTGTTCGTCTGCCCCGATGATTTTCTTCGGTTTCTGCAACTTTGCCCCAAATACATTCCGCCCCCTCCGCCGTAGCCTGCAACCAGCCTGGATCATGAATAATTGGTGCAGTTCGGGTTGGTTCTCCCATTTGTTCAAAGAGGGTCAAGGGCTCAAATAGTAAGTGTCTCGCTGCGGATGTCGTACCTTTAGAATTCTATGTGACACTATGCCAAAATACCAAAGGTGACATCTCAACTAGTGACTCAAAATTGAAATGTGTCACTAATAATAAGTGCATTGTGTGACAATTGAACAAAACATGTCATTGATTTATCCATTCAGTTGTAAGATGTGTCACTAATAACGAAATATCAGCGACACTTCCTAAGAAAACACACATCACTAATAACATCTGCCACGCGTATTTCCAAGATGCATCTTTGATACGTGGTCGTATCAATGACTCTTCTCAACAAGGCGGCGTTACTGGTAAGAAAAAGTGAAGCGTCTAGTCTAGACATGTCACCGATACAAAGACTTGTAAGTGACTCTTCTCAACAAATGTGTCATCTGTAATAGAAACAACGAGTGTTGTCAGGCGCGTCGCTGATATGTAGGTTTATCGGTGACTCATTATATAGGCCACATCACTTGGGCATCAACATGGCCAGCCCTAGCGCCACCACAGCCACAGCCTCCGTCCCCATTGTGGTGATTTGCTCAAAAGGAGTTCGGAGGCTAGGAGGACCAGCCTCCAGCTGCGGCGCAGCAGCACTATGCCGACGCTATCGGCGACACTTTAACTACTATCGGTGACACGTTTTTCACCGTCCTTTTTTTGCGTCGAGAGATAAGTTGTTATCCATGACATATTTACGTCACTGATAACACCTTATCTTTGGCGTGGCTAGCTAAGTGTCACGAATAACACCTTATCGGTGGCGTGTATGCATCGCGATAACACCTATATGTGACACATATTGTCTACACACGTCACTAATAACATATTATCAAAGGACATGAGTAGACAATACGCTGGCTACTAAGGCATTACCAAAGGATGTATATGTAGCCAATAAGTGTCACCTATAACTATTTCAAAAAAAAAAAAAACGATGATCATATATATATACACATCATTTTATAGAAGGAACAAATATACATGCATAGGCAACATTAATGTGATAACCACAGTCTATAAGGCATATTGCCTTATAATAATCTTTTAGGTTGAAGTCAGTATAAAAAGTGTTGGCTGATGTCCCAACAGAGGGTATCGTAACAATATCTCCGTGCGCTGGCTAGGCAAACGGCGTATTTCGCGGCGGTGTGGAAATAGAGCTGTTCCGCAGAGAATGAAAGTTGTCCATTGCAAAGGGTGGACGTATTTTAATCCTTTGTGTGGGTTCACTTTGCTTTTTTGGCAGAGCAGACGACTCTATATTCGCACATATGCCATGGTGTCCCTCTCTATGTGTGAAAACCGATTCATGACTAGAGCTACCCTTAGTAATGACATACGTGTTATATACGGCTGCTCGCTACGCTAACTCACTTTTACAAATGAGGTGTAGTAGCTAGTGCGTTCAATCTATACTATCCTTTCTATTTTCGTAGGTCCCGCCTTCCGTCACTGTAGTAGACTCATTTACCGTATTTTACCTCACCGTGCCGATCCTACACCGTCCGATCATAGCTCCCTCATAGCGCCATCCAGCTGCCTGCATTCTCTCACACCCATCCCCTTCCTTCAGGCCCCTCTCCACATCACCGCCTCCTCTCTGCCGCCACAGCTGTCGCAGCTCACCGTCGCCACTCCCCCCCCCATATATCGCCCATCCCATCCACGCTACAAGTGCCGGACAGGCCCCTGGACTGCCGGAGGCTTTTTTTGAAATGAGAATTTTATTAATTTCAAGAAATTACATCAAGGTGATAAGCAAATGTCTTGAAACATTCCCCGCCTCTGCCCTGGGCCCATAGCCTTTGGATAGTTTTAAATAACCGAGACACACTAATGATGTCAATCCTAAGACT